>MNCI01005245.1:372496-394786 GCA_015680685.1 Gnetum montanum | reverse complement strand
TCTCTCTCTCTCTCTCTCTCTCTCTCTCTCTCTCTCTCTCTTTTTCAATAATGAGTCATGAGTTTAATTCTCTTCATGATCACTATAAAAAAATCAATAAAATATGTATATTGATAAGTTGTAGGTTTAGTTCCCAAACCAACAATTTTTGATATTTTAGAATTCATATTTTGCTAGATCTCAGGTTCAATTCCTCTTGATAATTACAAAACATTCTAGCATAATATTTATCTCTTTATCATTCAAAATTGTCATAAGATGCAAGGAAAGAGTGTTCAAAATAGATTCATGATCAGGGCAATTCACCTTCTTTTTTAAGTCATCAACAATGTGAATTTTCCCATCATCCTAAGAGCCTTGAAAGATCATCACGTGACCTTTCTACAGCCATGGAGAGGGTACTTATACTCTAATATTTTAAACTAAAAGGAGCAATGCATCACATTTAAATAAAATTAAAAAAATAAAATATAAAGCTACGATATTTGCACACAATATCCCTGATTCATGGGTTAAGTTCCTCAATATGAGCATTCTTTTGCATCTCAACATACCTATTTTAGCTCTTGAGGAATACCTTAGAGTATTGTCCCTTTTTTTTTTCTTTTGTTTCTTAGCATCTCTATTGAAATAGAACAAAAAATATTTTGTTTTTCCATATACTATTTATTATTATTATTTTAAAACATTTCCAACATGTATTTTAAATCATATTTCTTATGCATAAAGTATTTAAACATTTAATCATAATACATATAAAAATCTGGTCAACAAATTTATTACTATTCCAAATAGCCATTTCAAACAAAGCGCACACACAAGCTATCAACAAAACATGCACACAAACACATAGAAAGACTACTACAATCATTAACACAAAAACTCAAGGAGAAGTGGTTTGTTACATCAACTTTCCTCTGCTAGTCTTACTTTTACACTAAGTATATATGATAATTTTAAAGAAAATCATTTAAATGTAGACTTGAAGGAAGCAAGAATGCTCTACATTTTACCCACTTCAGCAATGGCACAAGATAGGAAAACCTTAGTGTTAAATAATTTTGAAGAAGTACCTTTAGATCTCTCAACTGAAAAATAACAAGATCTCCTTAACCAGATTTTGAATTTGGGTTCAAGGAATATTGGAGAAATAATTCAACCAACAAATAAAAATCCCTTCGATCTTAGAGAACTACATAGTACACTTAAGTAGGTTTTCCTAGATCATAATAAACTATTAATAATAAATTCCCAACTTACTAATAAGCATGAATGAAAATTATTAGAAGTTCTACATAGAAAATCTAAGGCATTTGCATGGAGTTATAAGGACCTTCACCAAGGAATCTCACCCAACATCTACCAACATCATATTTATCTAGAGGAAAATGTAAAACCAGTAAGAATTCTCCCAAGACGAATTAATTCAACCTTAAAACAAATTGTTAAGGATGAAATTTCAAAACTTTGAAAAAAAAAAGAAATAGTTTATCCAATAGCTAATAGTGAATGAGTAAGCCTCATTACTATAGTACCAAAAAAGGGTGCAAACTAGAGAGTCTATGTAGATTATAGAAGGTCAAACCAAAATAAAAAGAAAGACTATTTTCCATTACCATACGTAGATCGAATTCTAAAAAAATTAAAAGGACATGAATATTATTGCTTTTTGGATGGATTTAGTAGTTACAATCAAGTAGCCGTTGCCCCTAAAGACCAACATAAAACAATGTTTACATGTACTTATGTAAATTTTACTTATAAATGTATGCATTTTGGCCTTTGTAATGCACCAGCTACATTCCAAAGAGCCATGATCTAAATATTCTCTGATGTGTTAGAAGATTATGTTGAAGTTTTTATGGATGATTCTTTAGTCTATGGGAATACTTATGAAGAAACTTTACAACATCTCAAACATGTCTTAAATAGATGTATTGATAAAAATTTAAAATTAAGTTGCAAAAAGACTCACTTGATGGTTACAAGTGGCATAGTGTTAGGACATGTTATTTCTAAAGATGGGATAAGGATGGATGATGAGAAAATAAGAGTCATATCTACACTTCTAGCTCCAACCAATTTAAAGACTCTTCGATCTTTTCTAAGATATGTTGGGTATTATAGAAAGTTTATCAAAGACTTTACAAAAATTGCTAAACCATTATACATGCTCGTAGAAAAAGATGTTTCATTTGTTTGGACTAATGACTATCAAGAAGCATTCTTGGAATTCAAAAAATGAGTAAAAATAGATCCTATATTAAATGCACCTAATTGGGATTATCCATTTGATCTAATGTGTAATGCTAGTGACATAGCAGTAGGGGCAGGTTTAGGACAATACATTGATCGTAAACCACAAGTGATTTATTAAGTGTCCAAAAGTTTAGACCAAGCCCAAGTAAACTATACAACTACAGAAAAAGAATTATTAGCTATTGTATATGCTCTAGATAAATTTAGACATTATGTAATAGGATATAAAACTAAAGTATATACTGATCATTCAGCCATTAAATTCTTAGCTATGAGAAAAATAGAAAATGCAAGAATAATGACATAGTGCTTATTACTTTAAGAATTTGACCTAGATATTTTAGATAAAAGAGGAAGAGAAAATGTAGTAGCAAATAATCTTTCAAGGCTAGAAACTACTGATGAGAATCGAACACAAGGAGTCTTTCATGAAGAATTTCCTGATGAACAACTCTTTTCTACAAGAAAGGATCCTTGGTTTGCTAATATAGCCAACTATCTAGCCACTATTAAAACCCTTACCAATTGGACTAAGGAAGAAAAGAAATCTTTCCTACACACCATTTCTAGGTACATCTACAGTAGTCCATATCTTTATAAAATCTGTAAGGATAATATAGCAAGAAGATGTATGGTTGAGAATGAACAACAAGAAATTCTACAAATGTGCCATGATGATTTAGGGGGTGGCCAATTTGTTAGCAAATGTACCATTATCAAAATCCTTCAAAGTAAATTTTATTGGCTCTCAATTTTTAAAGATGCACATAAGTATGTGCAACAATGTGATAAATGTCAACAAATGGGATCCATAACAAAAAGACATGAAATGCCCTTAAAAAAAATTTTAATAACAAAACCATTTGATGTGTGGGGTATAGACTTTTTAGGACCATTTCCACCATCTAATGGATGTCAATACATTTTTATTTGTATCGACTATGTCACCAAATGTGTACAAGTAAAAGTCACCCCAACAAATGATCTTAAGGTTGTTGTAGCATTCCTTAGAGAAAATATTTTAACATGTTTTGGAACTCCACAGGTAATCATTAGTGATTAAGGAATCCATTTTGTTATTAAAATCATGGAAAAATTCCTTAATTCTTGTGGTTTCCAACATAAAATAGCTACTACCTATCATCCTCAAACAAATGGCTAAGTAGAGAATGCTAATAGAATTATCTTAAACATATTAACAAAAACTGTATGTACTAAAGGAAATAATTGGTCTAAAAAATTGCAAAATGCACTTTGAGCTTATCATATTACCTATAAACCATGTTTAGGATATTTACCTCATCAATTGGTTTTTAGTAAGTTATGTCTATTACCTATTGAACTTAAATATCAATCTTTATGGTTAGCCCAACAACTCAACTTTGATGAAGACATGAACCAGGCCACTCGAATCAACCAACTTCACAAACTTGACAAAATGTGACTACATGCTCTTGACAAACAAAAAATTGTAAAGAAACAAATGAAGGCATTACATGATAAAAATATCTTTAAAAAACACCTTTCTGTAGGTGATAAAGTTCTTCTCTACAATATGAGATTACATAAATTTCCAAGGAAGTTAACAACTAGGTGGGAAGGACCTTATTTAGTTATCCAACCCCATGATAATAAAAGCATTCTCATATCACCTATTGATGATTCCTCAACTACATTCTTAGTCAATGGACAAAGACTTAAGTTATATCATTAACATCACATTGAGGAACCTAGAGAAGATGAACTCATAGAACTAAGTGACCTAACTTATCCTATAATTGATGAATTACATAACAACAATTCACTAGAAGTCTTAGCTCTTAAAAATAAGCTTCAACAAGACTCTTATGTCATAGAATAAACTCTAAAGTTGTATTCATAGTCTACAACTTTTACCTTGAAAAATGTAGAGGCCAATAGGAAATTCTATTGTTATTTGGAACTATAAAGAATTTGGTAGCATCATGTCTAGAATGCAAGGGAGAAGGACAACTCCTCCTACCTTGAGATAAGTAGGTTTAAATCCAAGATCCAACTAAGGGTGAGCCTTAGATTAATAAGTGTCTTACACATAATAAACTTTATTATTTTTCAACAATATTCTTTAAGTACAAGTTTCATAAGTCAAGGTGGCTAAATAGCTTAGTTTAGGGTAATGCTTATTAGTGTTTGGTTTCTATTAAATACCTAATTGAATGAGTCACTAAGGAGAATAGGGTGTGTTCTATTATACCTAGTTTCTCTAGTAGCAAAAAGCATCTATTGATATCAAGCCATGTGAGCAACCCTTACAAAATTGATGAGCAGTGAGGTACCCTTACATCCAACCATACGAATCATAAGCATTCATGCATGATTCAATTGAATTCCATGGATGGAACTAATTGTGCATCTAAATCATTATGCTTTGATCATAGTTCGTTGTCTTTCCACTTGGACTAGTGGTAGCTTTGTCACATATGGTTTAGTCCAAAGTGAGGCATATGATTGATGTTGTCTAGCCCTATGCTGCTCCTAATGATAATAAAGAGATAAACTAATTATTTAAGCTAATTAACAATTGATAGTAAAGTCTAAACTAGCCTACGTGCAATGAATGTCCATTCCCAACTTTCCGTACACATCCTGAACCCACATATCCACTACTAAGATTACCGAGCGAATACATGTTTATGCTTGAAACTAGTCACACTCATTCTGCTAATTCATTAATATGCATGGAAACATAAATATTAACTAAGTACATGAAAAGTAAATTGCATGGAAAGCAAATCTAATCTAAGTCAAAGTGCTACAATGAACAAGAATCAATCTCGATCTTATTGTCATTCATGAAATGTGTCTAGGTACATTGCCACTTGAATAAGATAGTGTACAAATGACCCAAATCCATGCTATGGGCACTCACTAATTGTTCTCTAAGACTACAGAATAAAACTATAAGAGTTTGGCTTCTCTATTAACAAAACTACTAAAAACTTATTCAAATTATGGAAAAATTATGTGCCCAAGCACTATATTTATAGGCCAACACACATCCCATAATATCAGATATCTAACATCTCATCTTGGGATCCAATATTGGATATCCAATATCGGGGCTTCAATATTAAAGCTGACAAGAATTAACTTTTTATTCAAACAAATGCGATGGTATGCATCAAGGCATCTATGTTGATGCATCTACATCAATACAATTACGTCAATGTAGCGAATAGATGCGACAGCATGCATCGAGGCATCTATGTTAAGGCATCTGTGTTGAGGCATCTACCTCAACATGGTTGCATCAACGTAGACAACTGATGCTTCATCCAAAATAAAATTGGCTCTCGCAAGAGCCTCATGGTTGAAGCTAATTAGATATTCAATTTCTTGTGAAAAAAAAAAGAAAAAAGAAAAAAAGAAAAGAAAAGAAAAACAAGCAAGAAATAAAAATTAAAAAAAAGAAAAAAATGATCCCACAAAAACCTTTAATCATGAGTTGAGCCCCACTCCTATAAGAACCTTACAATTGGGACAATGCCTCAAGCTCCCAATTTTAAGCATCTTACAAGAACCCCCTTCTGTAAGTTGAGCATTAAGGGACAAGCAGCAATTACCAATCAAATCAAGGTGCCACTACCTTAAAAATAAGGTATAACAGTAACAGCAAAGGAGTGACTCCTCCATAGTCAGTATTTTAACAGACACCGTTACTTTTAATAATTCCTCTTAATGTGTTATTTAATTATTTTACTTTTATTTCTTTGTACTTCTCAAATTATTTTTTTTTTCTTTTTTACTTTTTTTACCTAGTTTTTACGATTTGCTATTCCTCTTTTTCATTTTTGTTGTGTTATCTTTCTATTGTCTTTTGCATGGTACTTTTGTACATGGGTTTTCTTTGTGTTTTCCATCATGTGATCGAGATCCCTACTATGGTAACCAATAATGGATACCAACACTTTGTTCACCCATTGTCTTTGGTTTCCTCTTAATCTAGATATATAAAACCCAGGGAAACTTTTGCTTTTGGTATATACTTTGACCATATCTTTTTTTAATAATTTATATTTGCTAATTAACCTAGGTATGTTATATACCTTAGCTTAATTAAGGAGAGGGGATAACCAATTAATAAAGGATATGATAGTAGCGTATAACCAACTTGGAACCTAAGCCAAGATCAAGTTAGGGAATGAGTTAGATGTAAGTAATGCATCTCAGATCCTTGAAACATAGGAAAAGTTTAAACCTTGAGTTTATAAGACATTCTTGCACATAACAAAGCAAACCTTATGAGATGAGGTTAAGTCCAAGTAATCCTAGGCAGGACCTTCCTAACTAATATGTGAACTCATATCCAAGAATAAAAATTTATCAAAAGATGAATAGGTATAATTAGTAAATAAATATTTGAAATTTAGGAAATAGACAAAAATATTTTTGTTTTAATATTTTTCTTGTTAAATGTCTACATGTTTCCAATATGTTAAATTTTGAATGGCTAAAAAATGTCTTGAAATAATTCTATTTTCTTATACATCTATTAATGTTTTATTTTATTTTATTTTCACCTGTATGACTAGGCACTAGCCAAAGGCTAGTCGGGGGCTATGTTAAATCCCAAAATTTGTAGTTTTAAAATCTTAATTACATATTGTTAATTATTTTATTAGTGTTTAATTAATGTTTATTTTAGTTATTTTAATTTATTTTAGTTTATTATAGCGATGAGTATTAGTTTATTATTATTAGATTATCATTAGTTTATTAGTTTTTATGTACTAAAGACTCAAACTAGAGGCGCAAGTTTTATTGCTGGGTAGCCATGTGGTAGCAGTTGAAAAATCCAATTCCTTGATCTGTACTAGTGTTATGTTTTCTAGTTTCTAGTTTTGTTTTTGCAACAGTAACAGGAATGCAAGTTCTTGCAACCATTACCTGCATAGGTGGTGGCAGTGGATGTTACAATGAATATTACCTACACAAGTGGTGGTGATGGACATTATAGTGGATGTTATTGTCATGGCCATTACATATGTGGTGGCTCTTCATGTGCTAGACCAATCCTTATAAATCTCCTAGCCAGATGCATCAAAGGGGATGGAGAATAGAAAAAAGAATTGAAGAAACAAAGAGAGGATATTATTAAGAGAACCACACCAGATTAGAATATTTGTTTGTGCACAAAATTGTGAAGCAAGAGTGTTGATGCTTTGTGGTAATTAATAACCAATAATGTTTTCAGATTGTAAAGTTGTTGCATTGTGAAGACAACAAAGCAGGTTCACAAATTAGGTGATGTCTCCTTTTTAATCTTCTTTATCTCTCATAAATTTATTTAAATTCAATTTGGTTTAATTGACTGTATTCAGCTTTGAACTTAATGTTAGAAGTTCAGGTGAATATTTTTTATTTTACTTATGGGAGACAGTCGTAAGTGTGGTGTTCTTAATTAAATCTAGATCTAATCGTTAGTTTTATGTCTTGGTCATCTTTTGACTTTAAACCATTCTTCCATGGGATATGACTCACAAGTCAGTCATACACGAGGTGACAATATCTACAATGAAAGAAACAAAGATAAAGATTAAAGATATCTAACACCAAATTTTGCCTAGCTCATCACCCACACACCGGGAACTCTCAAAGATTTTTGATCATTCTTTAATCACACTAGCTACTACTGATGCTTCATAGAGAGTTTTTCTAAGATTGTCAAACCATTGGTGGAGCTTACAAAGAAGGATGATCCATTTATTTAAACCAAGAAATGAAAAAATGGATTCTAGAAACTCAAGAAAAAGCTCATAGAAAGCCTAATTCTATAAGCACCTAATTAGTCTTGACCATTTCATATTATGATGGATGCTTCCAATTATGCTTTGGGAGCCATGCCACACAATTGGATGATCAAAAACATCCTTAATATATTCACTATGCAAGCCGAAGCATTTTGGGTGCACAACTAAATTACACCACAATAGAGAAAGAATTGATGGTGATGGTGTATGCCTTAGAGAAATTCAGGTACTATGTGCTTGCATACAAGGTGTTCATGCACATGAAGCATAGTGCAATCCAATTCCTTATGAACAAACCAATGGTGATCCACCATGTCATATGGTGGTTGGTGATCATACAAGAATTCAATCTCACAATGATATATTGAAAAAGAATTGAGAACGTGGTCAATCACTTATCTTAGTTGAGATGGGACAAAAAGAGGAGGAGAGCCCACTTTCTGATCAATTTCCTGATGAGCTCCTCTTTGCTGGTGCTATAAATGAATAAGTGCTTGCTGAACCTAACTAGTACGATGGCATTCTTACCTACCTTCTCACCCAAGAGATGCCACAAGATCTAGACAATAGGAAGAAACAACAGTTTCTTCTCTAGGTGAAATGCTTCATGGAAATTAATGAACACCTTTACAAGGTACACACTAATGGCTTAGTTTTTTGGTGTGTTCCTAATGTTGATCAATTGCATGTTCTCCAAGATAATCACAAGGGTCCTTATGGAGGCCACTATGCTAGGAGACACATGGCCATTAAGATCCTAATGGTATGGTATTATTGGCCAACACTTTTTAGGGACACTCACCAATTTGTCCACTCCTATGATTGCTACCAATGCAATGGTGGGATGACCACTTGTATGGAGGGACCTCAATAGTGGATCCAACCACTAGAACCCTTTGACATTTAGGGCATTGACTACATGGGCCCCATCACATTCATGTCAAATGGAAAGGCATATATCATAATCACTTTTGACTATTGCATGAAATGGGCAAAAGCTACAGTTGACGCTAACTATACATGTTCTACAACTACTCAATTTGTACAACAAAATGTTCTAAATAGGTTTGGGATGCCATGTGCACTAATATCTGATAATGTCACTCATTTTATAGGCACTACATTTCAAAAACTCATGCAACACTTAGGGGTAAAACATAAATTAACAATACCCTACCATCCCCAAGCCAACGATCTAGCTAAGGTTACAAATAGGGAGATCACTAGGATCTTAACAAGAACAGTTAGCGAATATAGGAGATATTGGCACACTAAACTAAACGATGCCCTTTAGGCCTACCACTCAACCTGGAAACTCCCTATAGGCTACTCTCCCTTTGAGCTTGTGTACAGAAAACTACCAACTCTTCCTATTTAGTTCAAGCTCTATACACTTTCAACGACTTGTGACCTTGACCTTGACCTTAGTCTAGCATAGAAAGAAAGACTGATAAACCTTAACATGCTAGATGAGAATCAACTAATGGCCCTGTCCTTGAATGAAGTGCATATGGCATTCAACAAACAATGTCATGACCTCAAAATAAAGAAGGTAAAATTTCAACCGGTTGACAAGGTCCTTTACTGGAACTCCACACATGTGCCATAAAAGACTAAGTTCCAAACATTATGAGAAGGGCCTTACATCATTTATGAAACCTTTTCTTCTAGGATCATGTTGATATACAAACCTGAAAGCCTAAATAAGAAACTAATGATCAACACATAACAAATGAAACCTTTCCATGAGCCTAAGAGCCAGTGACCAGAACACCTAAACAAATGGACAAACACGCTCAATTTTTCAGATCTCTTCCTTCCAACTTAGTCATGGAGGAGATGGTCATCCATGTTAGATCTTACAAAGTGGCTTCTTAGTCTTTCATTTTTCTTATTTTTCACCATTTTTCATTTCATGCCATCTTTAGTACATTTTATCTTTCTTGCATATTTTACAATTTCTCTTATATTTTATCTTATTTTGGTTTGTGTTTTTCTTATGCTTTTCTTTTTATGTTTTTCTTATGTATGTTTTGTTTTTCCTTTATCGTCACTAGGACTAAGTGCAACTGTAGCTGTTTGTTGGTGGTGGTTTGTACTATAATGTTATTTGATTACTAATGTCTCAATTCTATCTTTGAATTTTGGTATTAATAATTAAGACATCATTTCTTTTTCACGAAATAGGCAGTGAGTCCATGTCATCCACCCATCCACTAAATCGATGATGTTCCTTGTTTTGGAAATATAAGGTCTCTTCCTTAATGAAATGTTTAACGAACTTACAACCTTGGTGGTGTTCAAACTTGGAAAAGATTAAATGGATAAAGAAGGATGTGACTTCAAGGGGACTCAATGCTCTCTGTACTTGCCTAACCTCTTGGGTGTATGAGTGTTTTCATGGATTTCTCACCATTCCCTTATCAACCAAGAATAGGAAGTTAAAGTCTTTACATGGTGTAGTTCCCATCCAAAAATCATTAATATCTAAAATCTTTAAAAAAAAAAACACAAAACAATCAGAATTCAAAGCACACCCTTAGACTCAATAACTAGCTACAAGCACTATTTATAAGACTAGAAAGACATTTTAGCCATGCTTGAAGGTCCCCTATAACTAAAGCCCCATTGCACTTCCTGCTTCTCTTTTCTTCTATTTAAGAAATGATGATTGCTCTGTAGAAATGCTCTTGTATTTTATGAGGATAGACTAGACTTAGAGTATTGATGTGAAGTCATTAAAAGTGGTTGGTTCTAATTTGGACTAAGGATGATTGTTAACAAGTCATATTAATCACAAAATCCATAAAGGACTTCATGTGACCATGATTCAGGACTCCATTCCACCTTTTCTCTCATCCACTACTACTTCCCATCATTCACCTCACTGTTGGTTTTTGATGGTTTCGTTCAATGTCTTAATTTGATGTGTTGAAATTTTTAAGTAGGTTCTTATGGGATTTAGTCCTTAACTTTCTGCAACCATTAATCACCCATGGGGTCCACAGACTCCTTGGTTTGAATGCATGCAGGGGCATTAAGGGCATGAGCTTACTATGGGGAGGATCTACTTGCATACCTCTTGGTTGGGCTAGTTAAGTTCCTTATTGTTAGGCATTTTTGCAATCAAATCCTTTGTTCATCCCATCATTTTCATCCAACTGTGCACTTCTTCAAATTCATTCTCCAACTCAAAACTCCTTTAAATGATCTATCTAGCCCTCTCCCACTATTTCATCATGTTCACATCTTTCTAGGTCTCCAACAACATTAATTTCATGCTCAAACTTCTTCTTTTTACCCTTATTTTTATTGTGAAAAATTTTGGTTGTAGGCCCCATCAATGAAGACAAAGCCACCGCATCAACATGATCCCATCAATGGGATCCCATTGACATAGTACAAAACCTCTATATATACATGGCCACACTTAGCATTTTTCACATTTGTGCTCAAATAGGGTGGAGGGGAGTTTTGCATTTTTCAAAGCCCATAATTATTAAACTATTTATCCAATTATCCTCATTCATCAATCCTGTAACTATTGGAGGTGAGCTCTATGTCGTGGAAGCCATAAATCTTAGGTTTTTTATGAAAATTTTTCTAACTCCCAAAAAGGTTTAACTAATAAACTAACATTAAAATCATCAAATTATGAAAGTTAAACCCTTCCAACAAACTCTAGTAGCCATATTAATCAAATAATATCAGAATAATATTAAAATAATCAATCTTCCATGGTCACAACTTAGCCAAGTGTAACTAACCAATGATATGAGGTACCTAAACATTCTAAGTTACACATCACATGCTAATCCTTGGTTCTATTATGATCATAAATGGCACCAAAGGGAAAGCACCCACAAGAAGGAGGACCATCCCAACCAAGGAACAAACAAGCAAGAACTAAAAATGGCCAAGAACAGCCCTAAGAGCAAGTAGTGGAAATGCATGCAATGAGACCTCTTCAAGAGGAGCCTGAAGTGGAGTCTATCAGACAGATTCCTGAAGTGGTCGCAACTAAAAAATCTCATCAAGATGAGACACTTGGGCCAAGACTGAACCTTGAGGTTACCTTGATGGAGGCTTGCCTCAAGCAAATTACATCCAAGGAGGTTCAAAAATCTATGCTTTAGGAGCTAAACTTTGGAACCTTCTTGGAGTTTTCTCCCCCAAAAGTCAAGACACAACTTCAGAACTCTTTCATGCAGTGCATCATCACTTCCAACAAGGAGTGGTACATGGGGAAGACATATCTTTTCTAGAACAACAACTGGGCTAATTCCATGATCAAAATTAAGGACATAATTGTGTCTTACTTGGTGAAAATAATCTCTCAAGCCCTTGGCTTGCCTGAAACTGGGGCCACTCTAGTTGAAATCCCAATGCAGACAGATCCAGGCATCAAAAAAGAATGGACACAATGGTGCTATGGAGTGGACTACAAAGAGTTTGGTGCCCTCACGATGACAGAACATGCTTATTTTAAAATCTTATCCTTTCACTTGAATCCTACAATGAGGCCTACCAAGATCATAGCTTTTTCTGCCTGTGTGTGTGCTGCTTTGAGTAGAAGATTCCTTTTCAACCTTCCACAACCAATTTATCTTGAGATAGAGAAGCACTTTAATGAGGACAAACATGGAAGGAAGGCATTTCCCTTTCCATGCCTTATACAAAAAGTATGCAAGAGGGGAGGCATAGCTCACTATGCAAATGATGTAGTTTGCCATGCTTTATTTTCTTTTTGGGTGGAGATGACGAAAGATAAAGTGCCTACGAAGGTAGTCTATAAAGAAGAGTAACAACCACCACCTCGACCACCCACTCATAAAACAACGTTGGAGTCCCATGTTGTCATTGAGCACATGCATGAACTCTGTGAGCAACTCCTACACCAGCAGTAGGTAGGAACAAGTGGTGGTGATCCATGTGTGTGCTGACTAGCCATGAGCCACATCAACGAAGTGGCTTGAACCATAAGTTAGATGGAAGGTGGTGTGCTAATGTTTTCTACCCAACAGATGTAGGTGCCCCCAAAGTTGAATCCAAGTGCCCGAGAGATAACAGTGTCCCTCTCACAATAGTAGTAATTCCTAAAAATATCTGGGAATGCCACTACCTTTTCGATGCATTTGAAGGAGGGAGAGGGGACTACTATCTTGGTGATGCAGCACCAAGGGTAGGAGATGGTGGTAGAAGTGGTTGCTGATTGAGTGGCTAAGGCCCTCAACACTTCGGTAGTGTTTGTACCAAACATTACTACACTCAGAGATGTGCAAACATCTGCTACAACTATAAGTGGGAGATTAAATATAGCCTAGCATGAGAAATTTCTGGATTGATTGGTGGGAAATAGGCAACCAATTCCAAATGTCATTAACTTTCCAAATACCATCACTACCATCCATTTGGAGTTGCCCGAGGCAAGGGGAAAGTGCATTAGCATGGAGGGGCAACTCAAAACATCTAGACCAGAAAACCAATGCTTGGTTGCAGAGGTTGCTAAACTTAGAGCCCACCTCACTAATCCCACACTACTCAACCAAGAAATTATGAGGAATGAAGCTTTTCAACAGCTTCAAGCCAAACTTAAAAAGGCTAAGTACGCCAAGGAGTCTATGGTCTTTAATGAGTCCTTAGCTAATGCTGCAACATACAACATTCAGAAGGACTTAGTCTAGACTTACCAAGAGAATGAAACTCTAACTGTTGAAAATCATTGCCTACAAAATGTTGATGTGAAAAAGCAACAAATGTATGAATTCATCCATCAACAACAAGATTAGCTTGCCAGGGTAAACACTAAACTGAGGAGGTTGGCAGCAAAAAATAGAAATCTCTTGATGGAGGAGGTGTGTACCCTTCGTCAAAAGTCTACAATAGAGATCACTACCTCAAAGAATGAGGCCCTCAAATTTGAGAGGGTTAAGAACTATTACAGAGATTAGGTTGGCTTGCAAAAGGAAATCAATGAAAAACATATCCAACTAGTAAAGGTGAAGGTGACTAAGGCCCTCCAGCAACTCCAACAAGGAGGCAATATTTGGCAACCCATCTTTGATGGACTAAGCAAATACAACAAAGAAGAAATTCACATGAAAGAGCTATAGATCGAGGAAATGACCAAATACATGGAGCTCACCAACCTCTAATATGCAAACCTGAAAATGGTAACTATCGAAAGGCCACGGTTAGAGTTAGAGAAGTAGGTGACCAGCTCATACTTATTATACAAGGTCGAGTTCAAACACAATAAAGAGACCAAGTAGAAGCTTGAAGTTGTAAATGATGAACTTGACATTCTCAAGGAGCGATTCACTAACCAAAGATTAACTACTGAGAACTTGGCCAAAAGATTGAATGACTACCAAGAGTTGTAGAATGATGTCAAGGTGTTCGATGTGGAATGAAAGTAATTTACAGCTTGGTTTGTCAACGTGAAGGAGTTGTTCCCCACAATACCCTATCCGTGAGATATTATCATTCCAGCCCACATTAGTGAAGAAGCATGAACCATGAATGATCCCTAGAGTAAGAAGAAGAAGATGAAGGCATTGGTGGACACCTTTCATCTTCCACTAGTAGTTGCAGTTGCAACAAGATAGCCACAACCATAGCCTCTGCAACAACTGTTGCATGCTCTGAAAGCTAGAGAAGGTTCTTTGGGACCTTAGGAACCTCCATGACCTGGGATCATCTGATCTTCTTCTTTGTTTTCAAGCCACCAAATGGGTTGTGATGTCAGTTTTTGTCATCGTGTTCAATTTTGTTGTCATGAACACCCAATTTTGTAATAATTGTAACTTCATACACTTGGGCACTTAGCATTAGTGAGTTGTTTGTTTGTTTGTGTGTTAGTTAAGCTAGTCAATAATTCCATACCTTCCCAAAATTTTGTAAAGAACTTGTTCCTTCTTTTGTTTACTTGAGGATGAGTTTTCATTCAATCATGGGGTATGACGAATCATGCATTGTTGGGTCACATCGACATGGAAACTTGTCATCACCTATAAATATATGCCTACCCACTACATTTATGGGACTTCTTCCATTAGTTGTAGTGAAGCTCTTGTAGTTTGTTTTCTCCAGACTTAGAATATTTTCTGAGTGCCTGTAGTAGGAGTCAAAGAAGTGTATGGATCTTTATTCGAGTATTGATGTACTTGAGCACCGTAGTGTGAATGGCACTAAAGGTGAGCTTGCTGATCAAACCTTGCAGCACTTGAAATAGATTAATGTTTCCTTTATGCATTTATTATTCATGCACTTAACTTTAATAAATTTTAATTAGGTAATTAATAGTGATTAAATAACAAACATAAATACAACCACTTCGAGCATACGTTACACTTGGTAATCCCAATAGCGCCTAACACTTGGTAGCCCAGTAGCATTGCAACGTGTTCAGAATGTGTATGGAAAGTGGGAACAGATGCTTATGGTAGGATTAGTTAAATGTTAGCTAGTTATTAGATTAATTAGATTAATTAAATATTAAATTTACTTTATTTTATTTCCAATACTTAGGTGAATGTAGTGAAAAAGATAAAATGATAAAAATCATGTGCCTTAATGAAACTTAACCAACCCTTTGCATTTCAAAAGTGAAATTGGGAAGACAACAATCACGTCCTTGATATCTACTTCCTAAACCCAGTGTACTTGGAGAGCTAAAGTCTACGGAATTCGACCAAATTACTTAGTGAATGCTAGTGATTCATATGGTTGGGTGTAGGGTATACTTGCTACTCATCACTAAGTCTTGTAGTTCTTCATCGTAAGCTTTTGCAAGTTTGTAATTGCAATCTTATTCATTAGTGATCTCAAGAGACTCTTTCCTTCTTCTTTTTTCAATATCATATTGTATATGAAATTGGTCACATCTCTAATATTTTCGTTTATGTTTTTCCTTGTAGATTCGTGCTCCTTACTCAATCTTACACCTTCTCCTCATTTTCATACCATGTTAAAATTAATGTAATATGATTCGAAAGTGTGTATAGGGTTTTGTAATACATTATACTTTCAATAAAATAATTTCATAATCAATAGTATTTTCTTTCCTTCAAATAAACTTCTTCCTTAATTATGTATTCTTGGACCTTTTGGTTGTAATATTTGTTCCTAAATTACAAATAACGATATTTCTTCTTAAGTTCTTTTCCACTTCTATTTCACACTTCTAACATGGTATTGGCCAGATCTATACCATGACAAAGGGTTACGACTCAATGTAACCAACTGAACACTTTGTTATCATTTGTAATATATCATTGTAGCTAACTCAACACTTCGTTATAATTTGTAAAACGACATAATTGAAACTGACTCAACATAACACACATACTTATAACTTGACTAACTTAAACATAACAATAATAACTTACATATCAAAACAAAATATGAATTATCATCTAATAAGCATTTTTTTTNGAGCCCAATCTTGCTCTACTAATTTGACATCATAGCTACTTTTTTTAAAAAAATGCTTATTAGATGATAATTCATATTTTGTTTTGATATGTAAGTTATTATTGTTATGTTTAAGTTAGTCAAGTTATAAGTATGTGTGTTATGTTGAGTCAGTTTCAATTATGTCGTTTTACAAATTATAACGAAGTGTTGAGTTAGCTACAATGATATATTACAAATGATAACAAAGTGTTCAGTTGGTTACATTGAGTCGTAACCCTTTGTCATGGTATAGATCTGGCCAATACCATGTTAGAAGTGTGAAATAGAAGTGGAAAAGAACTTAAGAAGAAATATCGTTATTTGTAATTTAGGAACAAATATTACAACCAAAAGGTCCAAGAATACATAATTAAGGAAGAAGTTTATTTGAAGGAAAGAAAATACTATTGATTATGAAATTATTTTATTGAAAGTATAATGTATTACAAAACCCTATACACACTTTCGAATCATATTACATTAATTTTAACATGGTATGAAAATGAGGAGAAGGTGTAAGATTGAGTAAGGAGCACGAATCTACAAGGAAAAACATAAACGAAAATATTAGAGATGTGACCAATTTCATATACAATATGATATTGAAAAAAGAAGAAGGAAAGAGTCTCTTGAGATCACTAATGAATAAGATTGCAATTACAAACTTGCAAAAGCTTACGATGAAGAACTACAAGACTTAGTGATGAGTAGCAAGTATACCCTACACCCAACCATATGAATCACTAGCATTCACTAAGTAATTTGGTCGAATTCCGTAGACTTTAGCTCTCCAAGTACACTGGGTTTAGGAAGTAGATATCAAGGACGTGATTGTTGTCTTCCCAATTTCACTTTTGAAATGCAAAGGGTTGGTTAAGTTTCATTAAGGCACATGATTTTTATCATTTTATCTTTTTCACTACATTCACCTAAGTATTGGAAATAAAATAAAGTAAATTTAATATTTAATTAATCTAATTAATCTAATAACTAGCTAACATTTAACTAATCCTACCATAAGCATCTNGTAAACATATTCAGAAACAATTCGTCCAAAGAAACACTCAGGAACAAGCTGTAAAAAGTTAAAAGCAGCCCTCCATTTCATCTTATAAAAAAATGGTCCTACCTTTTAACTAGCTACATTACATTGTGGTGGAGGTGGAGGCGGATAGATGGAGGGATGGTGAGGTGTGGCCGGGTCCGGTGTATTACCCAGATTTTCTACGCCCCAAGACGCAGACGCAGGGGTCTGGGGGTCTGGACGAACAAGATAGCGCTCTTTCACAAGTGAGTCCTCTTTGAGGGACTGTGCATGTGGATAGACATGAAGGAGGTATCAACTTGTGCAGAGGAGTCACATGCCGCCTGCCACTGCCACTGCTACTGCTAATGATGCCAGCAGAAACGGACGGACGGACGGACTGCGCCACGCAGGCGCTGGGAGCATGTAGCCTAGCCTAGGCTGTCAGTCAACTGGAGCATGAGCATGGCGTCCACTAGGGCGGAATCCTCCAGTACAAGCCGCACTCCCTGTACGGTTTGGTTTCAGCGAGCCAGGCCATAACCATAAGGCAAGCCACGCGGCGCTGGTCCTTGGTCCTGTGGCGCTCCACCTTCTTGGGCTCGAGCGCGCACACCCACGGCGCACTGGACAGGCCACAACGCGGCGACCTTCAACGAGCTCAAGTGAGTGAATACAACATTTGTTGCAAGTTGAGATGGAGTAAACGACTAAAAGCAACGTAACAACATTCCACTTGCAACGTAACGCTACACTCATAGTTGCCCTGCCTTAATCAAAAAAATTTTAAAAATTAATTTTAATGATCACAGATACAAAATTTACATAGTTGCTTAGCTCATTGCCTTCTGGGTCACGTTACACTTAACGCATCGCCTACTGTAAACCCCTTTTCCGGATGTGCAGTTATTTAATCACATTCCGTGAATGTGAACCCGCCTCGCTACGGTTCCTTAATGGATTAAAAAATAAAAAGAAATTATATTAAAAAACAGTGACGCCAAGGGTTAAAGAAATATATAGGGAGGTAGCACAAGGACTTGGAATATATTTTACAAACAACATACCTAGCCCGTTGGTTTGATGATGAATGTATGCTTGCTAGAAAGAATATTAAAACCATCAGAAACAAAATTTTATTAACGAATATAAATGCTTAATCAAAAACAAGATGAGTATTTTTATTAGAAATCAAAAAGAACTTTTTACACACATGATCAAACACCAACCCAAAACATCCTAGAAGTCTTTTTAGCACAAAAATTCTCTAGCCGTTGATGTCCCTTTTCAAGATATTTGTGCTTTTAGAGGATGTTGATAGTTATTGTCCCATTCTTACTTCAATATCCCTCCATTTTACTTTAAATGAGGTGACAAATGGCATCAAAAGATTAGCAATTAGTAAAGTTGTCAATTCTGGTGGTTTATATGCTTAATTGCTTAAATGGGTAACAACTTCTATTCGTAAAGAAATTTGCCAAAAATTGAATACAATGGTTGAGGTTGGTTTAGACCAACATTGGAAGATTGGCAAGGCAATACTTCTGCATAAAAAACATGACAAGAACAATCTGAATAACTATAAAATGATAGTTGTTAGCACTATTTTTGCAAAGCTTTTGGGCACTATTCTTGAAAAGAGATTAAGCACCTAGTCAAAAATTAATAATGTAAGGGCTATTTGCCAAGCAAGCTTCAAGCAAAACCACTCTACTATTAATTATTTGGTTATTCTAAGACACTACATTGAAGTGGTAAAAAAAAAAACAAATAAAAAGTTTTCACTTGTTTTGTTGATTTTGCAAAAGCCTATGACTCAATGATCCAAAAAAAAGTTATGAGAATAGTTCAATTATTTAGGTATTTCTAGAGAGTTGAAAACAATCATAATTGAGTTCAAGAATAGTATGTTAAATCATACATTTCAATTTCAAAGCAATATTTAAGTGAAGTAAGTGTCCATTATCTGTAACTCTCTTTGGTCTCTTTATTGATGAATTACAAGGCTAGCTATGTAAAGGAGATCAAAAGCATGTTATCAAAATAGGATCTCAACTAATAAATCTACTTTTATATGCAGATGATGTTACACTAATTTCTACTTCTAAATCAAATATGTAAAATATGTTGCAAGTTTTTGAAAGTTTTTATCTTTCCTCTAGTTTGAAGGTTAATGTGTAGAAAACAAAATTAATGATTTGGGATACAATAAATATGAACCATACTTTTAGCTTTAGCTCAACTAAAATACAAATTGTGAACTTTTTTCATTACTTGGACCTTTACTATGGAAATAACTACAAATGGGATAAATGTGTTAAGAAAAGAATAGCAAGAGGAATTAAAGCTCTGTATGTAGTTAAAAATAAGTGCAAGGCAGTTGGAATATGGGCCTCAAAAGTCAAGAAATAAAATTTCTAATCTATAATTTATCCTACTATATTGTATGGGTGTGCAGTGTAGGGCTAGGTCTCAATGCAAAAACTAGGAGGCTATTAAGAGGATGTAAAAGACTTTTTTATTAGAGGAATTGCAAATAAAAGCTCAAACACCATATTCCATGTCACTTTTGGAATATGACTTGCTTCCCCTAGAAGTCAAAGCTCTTTGTCAATTTATTTCTTATACACAAAATCTCTAAAGACTTAAAGGAATCCAAGTTCTCTAAAGTAGTTCTTGAAAGTACAAGAGAATAAGGATAATACTTTCAAAGTACACATTGACTCAAGACTTGGAATATCTCAATGGAGGAGAGGGAGAGAAATCCTAAGCACATTCAAAAGTTGGTTAAACAATAGGTATTTGCAAGGTATTGGTCAAATCTAGAGGGAAAGAAAAAATTCTACTTGGAGTACATTAGAGATAATTCATTAGACTGTCAAGTTCAATATCGTACAGCTAATATTCAAATTAGAGCTCATAGTTTAATTAGTAGACTTCATTTAGGTTTGCATCATCTAACGATAGAAATTAGAAAATGGATTCGAGGAGTGTATTTGTAGGTTTTATCAACGTAGAGCATTTGAGGAGAGCAACGTGTTTTTCTTAGTAGGTTTGCCATACAACTAAATATTTAAGGCAAAAGTATAATACGAATGCCAAATTTTGTATAATTTATTTTTGTTATATCCAATGGCGGTTAGCCACTTTGTTGAGTCAATATTTATTTTCATAATATGAATGTTCTAGCTGTTGAATGTAATAAAATCTTAGTTTCAATAGATTAATTTTTGAACATGTTATATACAAGAAAATCATCTCTCTTATGCGTAAACTTAATAACATAGTTAGAAAGTTCAACAAACCTCTATCCACCTATCATAAGAGGGTACCATAGAATTGGACATTAAACATCATTGTTACTTTTTTAAAAAAAAAAATCATTAGAACATAGTTAAGATTATGTACACAAAAGGTATATCATAGCCAACTTCTATAAAGAGAACATTTTTTACCATTTAAATATAGCAATAAATTATGATAAAGTATCTTAGAAAGTAGTCATTTTTTCAAAAACAAGGTTAATTTTAAGAAACACAAGAAAACCTCTTCAGTAACTTAATTAAAATGCCCTTATGTTCTTAAGCTCTTGAATTTCAAATGAAACTAAACTTTTAACTACATCCACATAATAAGGGTTCTTATTAAAGCAAGGATATTCATCCAAACAAATGTAAATTCTTGTGATATTTGCCTACCAAACTTCCAATGAGAAAATCCCAACTTGAGGAACTATTGAAAGAATCCTTTGTTGGACAAAACCATCTTTAGCTAATAGAACTACATGTAAACCTAATTTTATATAATCACACATGGATACATACACAATTGGTGCAAGAAATCCTAGTGCATTTCCCATGTCTCTTTCGTATTCCATGTCTAAGTGGAAATAAGAAAGATGAACCAACACTAGTAACTTGGGTGATTTCCATCTTAGGGTGAAACAAGGTGGTAAAGATGATGCTTTATTGAGTGTAACCTTGATAAGTAAGGTGATTTCATTTCCAAGGTTAATAATGTGTATGACATAATTGATGCAACTCTTGAGTGCAACATATACTAAATTGTATGTTGGTTCTACTTTGATGGAAAGTCATCTCCTTATGGTTCACATGATTGCTTAACTAGCACTTTGGTATGATTAATATAGTATCATTGTTATTGAATTTGTTATCTTATAATAAGTTAGGGCATACGTTTTAGCTATGCAAGAATGCTATCCAAGATATGGATACATGGATTTTATATATTAGGAGTAATTCACTAAAGTTCATTCTTAGAAAAATCAACTCTTAGATGGTGCTAAATTGTGCATAGGGCCATGTTGTTACATGTAATAATAATGCCCAATGTTACAATTGACTTGGATGTTTTGTCTTTAAATCAAAGTGGATAGATTATAAACATCTTGGGAGCATGCAATTGGGAATTCATTCAAATTAGAATGGATGAACATCTAAGGGCAATGTTGATAGCTTTGAGAAATTACTATGTAAACCTGTTACAAAGAAAGAGATTGTATCTAAACTAAGAGATGAGGCATAATTGACTAGGATGTTTTATCTTGAAATAAAAGTGAATAGATTGTTGATGAGTGGCGAGGTACCCCTACACTCAACCATACGAATACGAGCGTGTACGCGCGATCCGGTCGAACTCCGCAGACTAAATGCCTTAACGCCACAAGAAACACTTGGGGTTAATCGTTCGTTGTCTTCCTAGGCTTGCTTGTATGTGTCACGGTGTATGGTTAAGCAAGTC
>MNCI01005245.1:316071-366586 GCA_015680685.1 Gnetum montanum | reverse complement strand
ATGCTCGTAATCAAGTCGTACTCGTGCACACTAAGAAAGCAATAAATAACAATAAATAAAACCATGTACTGCAAAGTTTATCCAATCAAGTTCGTCTTTATTGCCGTACACAACTTGTGTTCAGGTTACAAAGTTGCTCGAATAAAGAGCTGTTCACTCTAGGACTCCTACTGCGGGCACATGGGAAATTAATCTAACTCTGGAGTGTTCAAACTGCCAGAGCTTCGCTACTTCTAGCCAGGATTGGGAAATGAAGGGAGTGCCGCCTCTTATTTATAGATATGGCGATGGACCGCGATATCACGTACGCGATATCGCAGGGGATGCGATATCGCGGTGCTATGCATGTCACGTCTCATCAATTGTAAACATCATGGAAGCATGCAATGATAGATTCATCCAAATTAGAAAGGATGGAAGTCTAGGGCACTACTCATAGCTTTTGGAATTGCTTTGGAAAATTGTTAGTGAAAAAGTGATTGGATCCAAACTAAGAGATGAGGAATACTTGATTGGAATGCTTGATATTAAATTAAAAGCAAATAGAGTATAAACTAGAAGCCAAAAACTCATCTTAAATTATTTTTATGAAAATGAAATATGTGTAAGGATAGACAAGATGTAATGGCTACTTATTAATCATGTCCATCTCACTTAAGACAAGCCTCCTCTCATCATTGAAGATTGATCCTAAGTTAAGTATGTAAACATGTAACATGATTTCTTCATTGTACAAGAATTTGAAGCACCATTACTCTATCAAACTCGTCTCTCAATGATTAATATCTTTTTAAAGAATAATTGAAGCACCAAAATACATTGAACCCTCTTTTCATCATTCAACCGCAACATGTTTAAAGCATGATTTCTCATTTCAAGTCAAGGCTAAGGGTGTTTGGACCCTAAAAAAATGAATAATAATATTGAAAAGTTTAGAGTACATCAAATTGCCAAAAGAGAATCTAAATAAAAAACCCAATGGTTTTGGGGATACTTTTTCAAGTTTTTATCCTTACAGCCAATCCTACAAAACCTCTCCTTTAAGGTAGAAAAAGGGTCAAGCCTTGCCCTTATTCAAAAGCATCCTCACTGGTTTTTGCTTCTTACTAAAGGGTTTCTTGCAAAGAGAATGAGAAGACTCTCCCTAAAGATGAAAAAACACATCAATCAAAAAAAATGAACAAATAGCAACAAAAGTTGAAAGCTTCCCATTCTTAGGCCTCCAAAACAAAAGGACATTAATATGGTAGAAAATAAATTAATTGTTCAACTTTGACTATGAGCTCTAATACTTGAAGTTGTAGCTAAAAAGCAACATTTTTGAAAATCTAATATTGAACTCTTGAAGAGATGTCATAACTATGCTCTTGCTACCTGCATACCAAAGCTTCAAAATAGAGTAGAGAACAAGTAGTCAAAGACATTTCTAAATGTAAAGAAAAGTAGACAAAGCATGCTAATCACCAAGAATGACTTCATTGATGTTTGGTTGAAAGTTGTTATAAATTACAAAATGACACTTAGAAAAAAAAACATGAGAAAATGATGCTTCACTTCTACAAAAAAGGACATTAAGAAAAAATAATTAAATTATATTTTAAAGATAAATATTGTTTAAAAAGTGTTTTGTGTTTCAAACCACCATGCCCCTCCTCCCTCATATAGCTAACATGAAACATCACAAGTTCAAATTGTTGAAGACATCTTTATATTCTACTTAAGTTAGAAAATATTCTTTTACGGCCCTTAAGGATACGTGAAACTAAAATAAAAAAACTCTTATGGGCTCTATAATAGCGTTATTTCTTTGCTACGTAGGTAAGTACAACTGATGGATTTTGTTGATCAGAAATTAGGAATTATGGTTGCTTGGGTTCGGAATCGGTATACATAATCGCTTCGATGAGGAGGAATGAGAAACAAATGATCACCAATGTACCATGTATAATCCGTTGATATCATGCTTGCTTGACAGCGCTATCAAGCACCCTGAAGATAACATCGTGAATTAGCGATCATCACAATTTACGACGTTCAATGCTTTTACTCCATCTTTGTATGATTACGAAAACATCACTTCAACGCAGTCACCAATTTTACAAGTCTGAATCACTATGACCTATTGATTAACTGCTCTTTTGTCAAGCTTACTGTCCTAGACAATAATGCTGCTTTCATCCTGCAGACCGAAAAAAACAAAGAAAGAAAAGCAAAAAACAAAGTTAACCACGTTCCTCCCAAGGACAATAACTTAACCATGTTCTTCCAAAAACAGGACAAGCCACATGAAAGACGCAGCCAAAAGCAGACAGCAACCTAAAAATAGTGGCCTCTGTGAAAAACACTAGCGTTGGAAAAAAGGTGATCCAAAAATGGCTTTTCAGTCGCTGGTACAGCAGTAGCAATTTGCAGCCACATTATGAAACGAGAGCAGAAAAAAGAAGGTGGTTCCAGGCATCCGGTACTCCTGGTAGACACCAGTGGCTGCAGTCTGCAAACTGCTGCGGATTCTCTCGCTGTATGGGGCTCAAGTCGCCACTGTATATTGATGGATGAGCGTCCTTTCTGTACTCAGACATGGCTGTGATGTCAAGCAGCCTCACTGGAAATTTCATCTTCCTCAGTACCTGCCTCAGCACAGTGCTCTCTTCTGGTTTTGCCGGAGGACTTCTCCATATCATCACAGGCTCCGTTTCTGCATAGCAGTTGTGCCCGCTCGGATTGTTCCACTCATTCGAACTGTCATGACAAAAACAACACAACTCACAACCCACATTTGAACTATGGCGCCCACATGCATCCATGCATAGAAATGCAGTACTGTAGTATGATTTCAGCTTATGTCAAATGGGTAATGCGAACATGCTTCTGGGATTAAGTTGGTAAATCATCGCTTACCTGTAATGTCTTGGCGAGGTGCTTCTGAAGAAAACAATCGTAGACTTTGGGTCGAGATTTCTGGACACCCAAGAAGCCCATGTCATGAGGCCTTTTCTGTAGGCTTCCATGGGGTTCATGGCCGTGTATTCCTGCTTTCCATATGCTATCAGATCCCATCTGAAAACCCATGAAAAAAAACATACTGTTAGAGCTTGAAACATGGACAAAAATCCAGCATTAGCCAGAGCCTAAGGATGAACTGTTATCGCACAGAAAGCTGTAGGGTTATGAAAGATTACGATTTCTGGGAATCTGTGTGAGTCCACCAGTGAGATGACTCAAACACTAGAATATTTGCTCCTTTCCAAGAGTTGCCCTGTTCGCCGATTCTATCCAGCCTCAGTATCTTCCTATTCTGGTTGTCCACGTCCAGTTCAACCAGCAATGGTGACCAGTAGAACTCCACAGAGGCCCCGTAATCCTGTTTTTCATGGAAGAAAACAGTCTTTACATGAATGCAGTAGAAAGAAAATCTCAGTTCGTTTCTTTTATGAATAAAAGGCCAGAAAAAAACTAGAAATTCTACATTTATGGAGGTAAGATTACCAGGGCCCTGAAAGAAGAAACAGGGTATCTGTTCACCAATATTTGTCTGTGGGCTGGAATGGCTCCTTGAAGAAGACACACCATGGATTCCCACTGACCCCTGCTCAGTGAGTCTCCGACAAACATCAGCCTTTTGCCCCTGAGGCTCTGCAGCATTTTTCTGGCATTAAATCTGCAAAGCAAGCATGATAACAGTGTCATTCAGGGCTTTGCTTAACACTGCAACTATGAAGGATGGATGGTATGCAACAAGAAGGAATGCCACCTGGGAATGGAGCAGCCACTGGGAACCCATCGCCAGTGCTCATAATCAGAATCAGGCCTTCCATAGCGTCTGCAGTTTTCGTTGTTACCGATATAAGGGCACTGCAAGGCCTGATACAGAGGATAAGAACTGTCGTGCACCCATTTTCCTTTGTAAATATTGCATTTACCTCTCGCACAGATGCTGCTGTTAGTGGCATCAGAAGATGCATCAAAATCTACAACGTGAGTGCCCTCTGAACTAAAATGTTTGACATTAACAGCTGCCAGGAGGCACAGCAAAATCACTGAAACAAGCCTGGTTGCAGAGGCCATGCCAGAGGCAGAGACAGAAGCAGAGGAAGGAGAGGAGATGCTTAGTGGCTTATCCAGAAAATGGTAAACCAGGTCCAAAGCCCATCATACTTAGAAAGCAGGAACCAGGACTCTAGGAACGAGCCTGAAATCAGCCGCGCGGTCGCACCCTCCACCAGAGAATAACTTTAAAAACTAAAATAAAGTGTAGCCAATTTTTAAAAAAATCAAATTTTGGATTGATTGGCCCGTCGGCTTTTCCAGTGGTCCTGGTCCTAGGCCCACCAGTCCTAATCATGGCCTGGTAACCTGGGACTTTTTAGGCGCACACATCAAGATTTTGGAAGTGATCGAGATCGGGAGCAATGAAGAAATCTTTGACAGAAAATGTACCGCCGCTGAATTCTGCAGGGAGTCCAAGAGGAGTTACGAAGTTTTAGTGAACCTCTTAACGTTGGATTTGTAATATAGCCATGGATAATGGATTGCTGCCGCCAGAGACAGTGGCGGATCCTTCCCTTGCTAATATTCCGAGGGGAGCAGAGCAGAGGACAATGTGCCAATTGCCATGGAGTTAAGGGTGTCTTTCCGAACAGTTTGTCGGCCTGGAAGCCACTCCAATTAACGCCATGCATGTGGCTTTCTCGCTCTTTTCTTATCCTGCATCATTTCCAATTCCTGCTCTCTGGCTTTCTCGTTCTTTTTCTTATGCTGCATCATTTCCGGGTCCCTGTTCTCTGATGAACTGCCTATTTTTAAGACCATTTCTCTGTCGGGTATTGCATGGAATGCAGCCTTCTTTGCTGCGTTTCCGTTGCAGCTTGTGTAACATTGCCACAGACCTTCGTACTTTGACTCAATTACATGGTGGTTTTTGAAGGCTTCTCAGTTTCCTTGCCAGTGGCCTCATTAACTCTTCACCTTGTCCAGTGCGTAGGAAAGGGGGCAAATCCAAATGAAAGAAAATTGTATGCAATATTAGAGTTCATGCATTGCCAAAATTTTAAAACTCTTTCTGTGTAATTAGTAAAGCTAATGGTAATGTGTAGCTCGTGTGGATCATGTGTCTCCACAATTTGGGCTTTCAAAGTTTGTAATTGGATCCGCTGAACGCATGCTTGAACTCTCATGATAGTAACCTATGAAGAGTCGGATATTAAAACAGCGCACATGAAATAGTCGTTTTGAAAAATTTCATCATAATAGAAAAGTTCACCCTTCTTTTGCTCCCGAAACACGTAGGCATGATCAGCTTCGCAATGACCACAATTTATTTGCTAAGCGACAAAAGCACGGTTCAAATTTCTTTAAAATTCATTTATCAATGTTGCTATTCTATTTTCTCATCTACTTTTCTAATTTTTATGATTAATTAGATTGAAGATTTAGTCAGCCTCCTACCTCTACTTCGATGTATTCCACGATAGATTTGTCACATTTTGCAAAGTGCTTGTTTCTCAAATCCTAAATATAAACTAATTTTCTATTTTCTAATAGTTCTAAACATCTCATAAAATACTTGTTTCTCAACTCATTTGGCCCTCTTAATTCAACCTCCATATAACGACCCTTTATACTCGTCTCAAAGAATTCAAGTATCTCCTCCTCTTAGCAATTTCCTAAAAATCGTTTTTGATGCAGATGATGCAGATGTTTCAGAGCAAAAGTTGACACTCCGATCCGTGATAGCTCATTGATCTGCAACTAAGGCCTCGTAGAAAAGTTCCGCAGCATTTAAAACACTTCACTAAATGTGGATACTAATTAACAATGAAGTGAACTATTAACACGCTTCATATCTACCACATGAACTGAACAGAGTGCTCCTGATGCTTTCGAGAGTTTGTCTGTCAGCACAAAAATTTTTGCCAGCAAATATGTTTATAAACATAAACCGTCCCCGTGATCTCGTAGCTCTATAACGGTACCCATCTTTTCTGTCTTGCTGACGGTACCCATCTTTTCTGTCTTGCTGATTAAAATCCACATAACAAAAAAATGAAGAGCAGGTTTCCGTAACTTCATTATAAAAAATTGCATTTTTTATTAATATTCAGGTGTGATTGATACCAAATAATAAATTTTGGGTCCGAGATAACATTTTCAATCGCATTGACCTCAGCCATTCATTAATAATTCATTAAAATTTGAAATAATTTGCACGAATAAGACGAGCTAAATAGAATCTTAGGTTCACGGGAACAGGAATAGAACTACATATCATCCAAGAAAAGGTACAGTACGAAATATTTATTAAAGGAGCCAGAACACCGATTTACAAATTATTTATTTCTACGTTATGAAACGAGATACAAAATCCTGACAGATTGCAAGAATTGTATGTTCCTGTTACAAAGTAAAAGCCAAAAATGCCATAAGAAATAGAGGAATCCAAATATGTTTTGTCCCAACTACATGTGGAAGGGAACTGGATTTTGTAGGAGCGGGGCTTGGTGAATGGCTTGCACTGGTACCGGTGGAAGGGCTTCTGCTGATTATATCATTTCTGCAAACAAAGTTGCAGTCAGTTGGATGGCCCACCCTGTAAACTCCTGTGGCGGTTAGCAAATAAACATTCTTGCTGTTATCTTCACCGAACGATAAGATCCACTTGAGTGTCGGTGATTTACTGTCACCAGCGTAAGTGCAAGGAAGCGGAGATTTAGCAGAACAATTAAATGCCAACTTCACACTAGAGAAATTCCCACTGCCAACTGGATTTTCTGTCCCTGCAAAGATTGTGCCAAACAAATCCGCAAAAAGGTACCTACATATTAAACATGCACTGATTCAGTATTCATGAAGACTTAAAAGCTTCTCCAATTAACCGGATTTATTTTGAAAAAAATAAGTGTTTCATCGAGTACCTTCCATACAAACATGGATCACGTTGTGATCTTAGAACATAGCCACCAGTAATTGATGCAGAACCTTCGGTTGGATCAACACTTTTGTGATAGTAACCCATAACAGGAAAGATGGCCTGTAAGGAACGTGCAGCTGTATTCCCCCCAGGTGACCAAGGAGCAGAATAAGAGTTGTTGCCCTCGTACACACGCCATCCATAATTTCCCCCTTTCATTATCAGATCAACCTCCTCATAAGTATCCTGCATTTCAAGGTCATAAGGTACTTATAAAAGGTCATAAAGCAACTTTAGAAGATGCAAACATTTTGGCTTATAAAAATAAATGTACAGTGTTAATGCTGTTTAACAACAGAAATAACTAGTCAATGACTGAAAATACACAATGGCTTCCATGAAATTGTTGAACACCACCCTTGCCGTAAAATGAAGTGCTGATAGTTTTGCACACAGCACAAAATTCATAAAAAGGTTGATTAAAACAGAATTCTCTGGCTAGTCTAATCTTGCTGATTTGACCGACTCATGAAACCACCACCATTTGCAGCCACTAAATATGTGAAAATAATTATTGAAGTTTTGAATACCATGTTCAGGTTTTTCTGGGAATAAAAAAAACTTTTAAGAAGACTCCCTTCCGTGAGCTTACAATTTACTGTGTAGTTTGATAGCTTTACCGGGAGTGTTGCCCACGTATGTGGCTAATAGCATCGTAGGCAGCCGAACTATTACTGTGATTAAAATTGAAATTAGTATTCCACGCCGCAAGAGACTTACCTTTTAAAAAAAGGAGATGCATTAAAAATTTTACCTGGCCAACATCTGCACAGAAAAAATAATCTGGCTTCTGCGAGTCAAAACTGCACCGCCAAGGGTTCCTCAATCCTAAGGCCCAGATCTCTGGAAGTAAATCCTTATCTTGAGTGTAGGGATTATCAGAAGGTATTGAGTAGTTTCCCCAGAGATAATGCGTAGTTTTGGCTGTGTCTGCATCACAACAGAACAAAGAACACAGTAAGTTTTATTAAGAGCTGTATACCATATCAGGGTTAGGAGTTGAAGCTTTTCAAGGATCATTTTATAAATGAGTTAATGCTATGAACTCTCTAAATCCTTGCCAACATTTGCTTCAGGAAATAAGCGTATGGTGAATAGTAGGAAGAAAGAAATTCTGCATAACCATGGTCATTCATAAAAATTACAACAACCCATGTCAATTGCTCAATTATCATGGTTCTGAATCCTATTTTTGGACCCAACTGCTACTCGGACCTGGATTTGGATCTTTTCAAATCTAAGACTAATTACCTGAAATCGAAGCCGAACTCGATATTGGAACCACCAGGGTCCATCTGAGCCGTTTGCAGTTCCCATAGCCAGCAACTGTGTGGAAACCGGATCCGGTTTCGCAACTCAGACTTGGAATAATTACAAACATCAGAAAAATACATATATACATCTACCAATGCCGACTTGCCCACTGACAAGTTGCATACTGCACAGATGTCATCTAAGAAAGGCTTGTACTTGCATTTGTGCACTCTCCATAGATTGCTTCTTTCCTTCACTGTTCTTACCTCAAAATAAGATGGTTCTTTTGTTGATGAAATGCCTTCCAAAACTGGAGAGACCGTCTTTCAAAATTCTATACAAATACATTTAAAATAGCATTTGCTATATCTTACTTGTAAATAAGGTCATTTTATAATGAAATGTTCCTGCTTATCTCCAAGCAACTGCCTCTCAATCAAAGGCACTACTATGCAAGGTCTAAATGTTTGCTCTCAAAGAAACAGGAATCTCTAAATCAAATGAAGAGGCAATGCTATTTGAAAGTTTCATGTGTGATTAAGAAAAGTCTAAAGAAAGAGCATATAGGAATGCATCTTTGAATGTTGGATTCAATATTTCTAGTTTTAACAATAACTCTACGGGCTCATAATCTGGCTATATTTTCATTTTTCCAGTGCAAAGGGATTATTGTAACATTGAATTTCTTCATGCGAGGGGAATATTAGCCATTATAGAACTATTCAAAGGGTACCACATGGAATTTGAAGAACTTAATTAGGTAGTTTACGAGGGCTTTCCTTTAAACGGAAAGAACATGCATTTATTAATTTAGCATATGTATCAGAATTTTGTCACGGTTGTGTTGGGCTTAGGCCCATTTTGTCATGGTTTTGTTTCTTACAGGGATTTCGTCGCAGAATTTTGCAGTGTGGGATAATTTGGCTACGGTGGGAGTGTCTTAGGCTGCCCACCATTTTGTGCGATGAGAGTTTTGAGGGGTTTGGGTAGGGGAGCAGGGATTTTCTCCCCTCATTTGGGGTTTCTTTCTGTCTTCAGTCGTCACCCTGCAGATCTGGTGGCAGGGATTTACTGTATATATGGATTTTCCATTGTTAATATATCCAACTACTTTTCAAAAAAAAATAGCATATGTATATGAAGATTATATCAACAATTTCTAAGTATATTTTTTGAGAAATGGTCGGGTTTATTAAATAACAGAAAGGAATTTTTACAAACCCGGCCCAAAGGCCGGCCAGCAAAAAAGGCCAGCTGCACCCAGCAAGATGCCACGCAGCACCAGCCACACCCACCAATCACCCAACTGCCTTAAAATCCCCAAAATAGCCTACAAACTAGCCCAACACCCGCCCAACACCCGCCCACCAACTTACACAAACAGCATGCTGCACCCTACTCCACATTGCAGAACACCCAATGGGAACCAGAAAACCACACCCACCCCCATAAACCTAAACAAGAATACAACCAATAACTAGGCATTCCCATCCCCCAAAACCCCCAATGGGAACCAGAAAACCACACCCACCCCCAAAAACCTAAACAAGAATACAACCAGTAACTAGGCCTTCCCATCCCCCAAAACCCCCAATGGGAACCAGAAAGAAAACCCTGGTAACCTCCTCCTGTTGTAAGTGGTGCTTTTTGATTTCCGCGTTCAACTCAGCCCACTATTGCTCAGCCAGGTCTGCAACCAAGTGAAGATCGGCTTCCCTCACCGCCCCACCAAGCCTCCCAAAGTGCCTTCTCTGTCACTTGGGCCTGCATAGCTGCCTTTAGCCTGACCTTCTGCAGCCAGGCGTCCACTGTGACCTGGGCATACATTTCTTGCCCCTCTATCACTGCTTCCCTGGATGACCCCTCGGCCTTGGACCTCACTCCCACCAAAGTGTCTTCTCTAGAATTCCGCCTCTCCCAAGAACCCATTGTATCTCTGAGACCCGCAAACCTAAATCACCTTCAAGAGTAAACAATTGTCAGCTCTTATCTCAGCTCCCACAGCAACACCGACGTCCCAACCTACCATAACATGAGAATGAGATCAGAATGTCTACTCGGACATCTACATCATAGCATGTCAAGTAAAAATCTTGGCAGATTCACTTGTAGCCCATGCCATAAACAGCACAGCAGCACAAAGTGAACACCTAGTAACTTGGTGGCACTACCCAACTGGACCAGAAAGCACTCTATAAGAACCACCACGTCCTGCCATAGTCGCAACAGCGCAAACTTGGGGATATGTCTGCTAGCTGTCTTAGAAATCTCCCTTCAAAAGAATTCTCTAGCATGCTTATAACTACGCAACACCGAGGGAATAATCTCCCCCTGCACCAAGATCCCCAGAGCAAACAAAATCACCAGCTCTATTAGCTTGATGTGGTTCCTTTGAAAGGTCATCCCATCTCCCACCCAATTTGCAAAAAAAGTGCCATCCACCAAATCTAGTTCACCTTCAACCTAGGCCAACACCTTCGCCCACCCCATCCTTTCTACACTGCCGCAACTTGACGTTCACTTGAAACTTGCCACTGCTGGCTCATGGAGCAGTGAATAGCCCATACTTGTAACAACTTCCCACCATAACCTAGTCCTAGCAGTCGCAACCAAAACTAGCAGCGGACGAACCTGCACCCAAAAAATCACATTATTCCATTGTTTCCAAGCTATCTATAAAACTGTTGTCGCCCTAGAATCTCCAATGAATCTCCAATTAGCCAATCTGGCGGGAGAAGCCCGATAGCACACCAAGTGGCCCTCATATATGAGCAATGATAAATGAAATGATTTAATGTTTCCAATAGCGGGCATATTGGGTCAATTTGCAACCCCCACATTCTTAGAAAACCTCGCACCGATAGTGCACCCCGTGCTATAAGCCATGCGAAAACTTTAATCTTTTTGGGTAGCCACCCTTTCCAAATAGGTGTCCAGCATGGGGGTACTGCATGTCCATCAAATCCTTAGGTGGCTTCCCCAAAAGGCCTTTATCCGCCATTTCTCTAGTGTGCTTGCTTATTGCCATCCACACCTTTGACCCCCTTGAATTTGCATCCCATTGCCAATACTTGTTCTGGGCAATACAAACCCACTGCACAATGCATCCCTCCATATCTAGGATCAAATTAACTAATCGCTACAACCCAAGCTAAAAGCTAAATCTCGCCATGTTAGCCCAACACACCAAGTGAAGCTTATCCCCACCTTTGCCCCTTGACCAAATAAAACTCCATACAAAATCTGATCCACCTTTTGTATTACACTCACCTGGGGGATGCCATAGAAGCTGTAAACCTCACCACCGCCATCAAGACCAAAGATGCCAGCAATATCTTCCCTTTCCAAGACAAATACCGATTTGCCCATTGTCCCGTCCTCTGCAATAGTTTCTACACCAAATTGAACCATGTCTAACACTGATTCCAGTCAAAAACTGTCATTCCCTGATAGGAGTCATGCATCACACCTGGAAGGATGCCCAATGCTTGCACAATTCACCCTTTCACCCAATCATCCATGTTCACCAGATATATAGCCGATTTGGCCCTATTAATCTCAAGGCCTAACTCCTCCCCCATCCTCTCCAAAGCACAGTTCAACGCCAAAGCTTGCGGAACTGCAACACGTGAAAACAGAATGGTATCATATGCATAGTGCTCTACCAAACAGTGTACCCCTAAAATCTACAATCCTCGTACCCCCTTCGATTCACAGTAAGTCTGTAGAGTGTCCATGGCCATAATGAACAATAGCATGGATAACGGATCTCCCTGCCGAAGTCCCCGTCCCTAGGCAACGAACCCCCATAAACCCCTCAATATCAAAGGAATATCAGCCAAATTTTTGTAGGTGGATGCAGAGCTTTACAAATTCAAGATCAAAGCCGTTGTGCTTCATGATTGTGCAAAGCCTCCCAACTCACTGTATCATACACTTTAGTGATACCCAATTTAACACACATGCCAGGGAACTTGGTTCTACGCAATGAGTGAATAATTTCTTGCAAAAGGATAACCTAGTCTTGCAAGAAATGACCCTTCACAAAACCAACCTAATGCCCTCCCACCAGTTTCGGCATCAACAACGCAAGTTGACAAACAATCATTTTAGTAAATAGTTGAAGCAAAGTGTTGCAAACCCTGATTGGCCAAAAGTGCATTGGAGATGTAGAATTGGGCCCTTTCGAAAGAAGCACAATCCATGAGTAGTTGATCTCCCTCTGCACCTACCACCACATAAGCATGCAATTGAAAGCTGCCAACAAGTTTTCTCCAATAATATCTGCAAATTCTTTAAAAAATTATATCAGCCAACCATCAGGCCCTAACACCTTGTTGGATTTCATGATCTCCATTGCCGCCTCCAGCTCCTACATAGTGAACGACCATAGCAATGCATGATTTTTGACTTCTCCAATGATCGTCTTCATTCAGACCAACATTGGCTTGGTAGGCTTCCGACTCCACACCTTAGCCCAATACTTCTGGAAGACCACGACTGTCTCCTTGCCATCCCTTGGGGCCGATCCTTCCTGTTCCAGCAACCACTTTTTCTTTGTCTGGCCCCTCCCCTTGGTGGTGGCAAAGAAGAACCGCATGTTCCAATCTCCCTCCTAGAGCTAGGTAATATGTGTGTGTTGATGCCAATAAGATTTTTCCTCCAATGTTAGATCTTGCAGTTCCCTTAAAATTGCCTGCTCTTGCCTTGCCAGATCCTCCCCATTTTCTTGACAACCCTACACTTCTCTGAGCTGCCCTTGTAATCTAGTCCGAAAAGCATGGAAGCCAAATTTTTCTTTCATTGACTAAGCCCGCAACTACAACTTAAGACAATGCAATCCTTGCTTTAGGAATTCCCTAGGGTGCCACTATTATGGTCCCGTGAATAGGATCTTGTCACAAGTCAATGTACAAGGGGATCCCCTTGACCCCTTTTGTTCACATTCCTACCCTTTTTTGTTCACATTCCTACCCTTCTTTGATGAACCTATTTTGAAAATAACAATGAGGGTTTGTTCTTAAGAGACCACCCAAACACTCCTTAGACTTTTCTTTTGATTTGCAAAATTCTAAACACTTTTTATTCCATATTGATCCCCCTTTTATAGGAAAATGATGGATCTTAACAAAAAATACAGAATTAGTTGTTGCCAACTCAAACCTCTAGGAATTAAGGATACTACCAAATCAAGGATGGATCTTAACAAAACTACAGAATCAATTGTTGTCAACTCAAACCTCCAGGAATTAAAGAAACTACCAAATCAAGACACCTAACAAATAGAGAAACAAATTACCAACTAGGACCCTCACAACTAAAACACCTAAATTTTCTTGCAATTCCTTCTGTTGTATTTCCTTCCCACGTAGGCATCCTCAACATTCCTCCCCTTTGGAACAACGAGCTTGTCGTCAAGCTTGAACTCAAGATAAGACTCATGAGACTAATGCATTTTCCCAAGTTGCTTCATCAGTTGAAAGACTTGATCATTGAACCAACACCTCATGTATTCCTCGGTTGAGCTGGGAGTGAATGATGGACTGAGATTGTGGAACTACTTTGCCATCTAGCAAAGGAGGCAATGGAGGCACAGCTGAGGGGGTCTCACCTTTAAATTCTTTAAGCAAAGAAATGTGAAAAACATTATGAATTTTACTATCTGTAGGAAGCTCCAACTCATAAGCAACCCTTCCCACCTTCTTTAACACCTTGAAGGGACCAACTCATAAGCAACCCTTCCCACCTTCTTTAACACCTTGAAGGGACCATAAAATTTTGGAGCCAACTTATGAAAATACCTCTTGTTCACTAATCTTTAACAGTAAGGCTACAAACAAAGCCACACAAACTGCCCTGGTTCAAATGACAATTCACAAGCATGATTATCATAAGCACTTTTCATGCACACTTGGGCTTGCTGCAAGTGAAGCTGCACTGCCTTCAACACTTCATCACGATCCTACAAGGCTTTATCAACAACCTTCAATTGAGTAGACCTTTGGTCATATGAAAGCAAATGAGGAGGTTCACGACCATACACAACCTAAAATGGTGTGGTAGCTAACGAGGTGTGAAAAGCAATGTTATCACAAGATTCAACCTAGGGAAGCCATTCCACCCACTTCTAGGGTTGGTCACCAACCAAGCATCAAAGATACATCTCAATCATTTGGTTTACTACTTTAATTTGACCATCTGATTGAGGGTGATAAGCAAAGGAAAAAGCCAATTTTGTGTCATTCAACCTAAATAGTTCATGCCAGAAGGAGCTAGTGAGAATGGAGTCTCAATCACTCACAATTGATTCCAATAACCCATGCAAATGGGAGATCGAAGCAAAGAAAACATGAGCAACTGCAACAACAGTGTATGGAAGAGAAAGAGGTATAAAATGAGCATATTTTGAGAAGCAGTCAACCACCACAAATAGGATAGATTTTCCCCCAACTTTCAGCAAGCCATCAATGAAATCCATGGATATATCAGCCCATATTTGAGTTGGAATAGGTAAAGGTTGGAGGAGACCAGCTGGATGTAAATTTTCCCATTTATTTTGTTGGCATACAAAGCAGCTTTGCACAAAATCACAGATCATGGACTTCATCCCTTTTCAATAGAAATCAGCCTAAACACGATGGAGCATCTTTTGAACCCCTTCATGCATAAAATTGTGAATACTAGAGACAATGGACGAAATCAAAAGTGAATCAGTTGACAAATACACATGGTCTTTGAAGGACCACCCTTTCTCAGCTTCCCCACAGTCTACCTTCTCGATGACGGTTTGAAGTTCCTTTGACCCCTTAATCTCTCGACATACCTCATCTAATAGGGATACTCGTGGATGAGATATAGCACAAAGAACCCCCTTCACCCTCATCCCTCCTAGATAAGGCATCTAGAGGTCAATTTAAAACCCAAGCAATTTACTCACCCAACATTGTTGAGGGGAGGTAGTAAGTTTTGCTCCAAAAGGTACTTCAGGCTATGGTGATCTATTTTAATGAGAAAGGACCAACCCCATAAGTATGGCCACCAATGTCATACTGCCAAAGCAAGCCCAATCAATTCCCTTTCATATGCTGGAAGTTTGAAATGATGATCAACAAGTTTACTACTAAAAAAGGCAATAGGGTGGCCTTGTTGTTGAAGTACTGCACCTATAACCATTCCTTAAGCATCACATTCTATCACAAATTCAAGTGTGAAATCCGGTAACATTAAAACTGGAGCTGTGTAAAGAGCCTACTTTAAACCCAAAAATGTTGTCTTGGCAGTAGAGTTCCATTGGAAAGAATGCTTCTTCAGCAGATTTGTCAATGGAGTGGCTAACAACTCATAATTTTTTATGAACTTTCGATCGTATCCTACAAGCCCAAGGAAACCATGCAAAGCCTTACTTGATTGATGCGTAGACCAATCAGTCACTACCTTGATCTTACTAGCATCCATGGAGACTCATTCACTATGAATTATATGACCCAAATAACACACCCAAATTTCCCCAAAGGAACATTTAGATTTCTTTAAAAACAACTAATGAATTCGCAACAACTCGAACACCATCAGTATGTGTTGTAGATGTTCAATCCAAGTTTTGCTATAAATAAGGATATCATCAAAGAAAACCAAAACGAATTTGCATAGATAAGATTGAAATACCTCATTCATCAATGATTGGAATGTAGAGGGTGCGCTAGTAAGGCCAAAAGGCATGACTCAGAACTCGAAATGGCCATGGTGCATGCGGAAAGCTATCTTCTCCACATCCGCTAAGTCCATCTGCACCTGATGATATCCCAACCTCAAATCCAACTTTGTAAAATATCTATTCCCATGAAGCTCATCTAACAATTCATCTACTACCAAGATTGGGAACTTGTCCTTGGTTGTTCTAGCATTGAGCTCCCAATAATCCACACAAAACCTCCAAGAACCATCATGTTTATGAACCAACAAAACTGGTGAAGAAAAAGGTGACCTACTTGGCCAAATTATTCCTTGTTGCAGCATCATTGCACATTGTCTCTTAATTTCATCCTTCTAAAAATGTGGATAACGGTAAGGCCTCACTACTACTAGTTTTGAGCCGAAGAGCACGGTTATTTGGTGAACACATGCTTGAGGAGGAGGAAGTCCCATGGGTTCTTGAAAAAGGTTTGGAAACTCAGCCAACAATTTTTCTAAAGCCATAGTATGTGTATTCTCTTCGTGGAGCATGTGTATCTGCATGGATATTTTAGGATCCACTACAATTGACTGCTCCACATCATCATCCGAATCTTCCACCATCAAACAAAAAAGTTGTTTACACTTATGCCCTACCGAATACGACTCCTCACAATTATAACACAGTCCTTTTGCATGCTTCTCTACCATCTCTGCCCATGACAACATCTTAATGAATGGTGATGGTGTGCTTCAGCACTTAAAACCATGCATGTATTTCCCCCTATGTATTTTTTATCTCGGCTAGTAGTAATGGGAGGGGCTGAAACCATCGTTTTAGATGTTTTCAATGTGGAAAGAGAACGCCTCACTCCTACCCCATGATTAATTTGCATTGTCCTTTCAAAGGCCCATGCTAAATTCGTTGTTGTCACCAAATTCGAAGGATTATGCATCTCCACATCCACCCATAATGCCTCTATCAACCCTACAATGAACATATCGACTTGTTGATCTAATCTAACAGAAATTGCTCTGGCATGGAGGGTTTGAAACTGGTGTTGATACTCTTCAATGGTCGCTATTTGTTTGAGATTAATCAATTCTCCCAACGGGTTGCTACTTAACGAAGGCCCAAATCTCATAAGATAATAGGTCTTAAATTGTGCCCATGTAAGCCTAGGCTCCTCTTGCTCAAGCTTGTAAAACCACAATTGTGCCTAACCTATCATGTGGAAGGCTGCCAAGCCCACCTTGTACCCCTCACCAGTTCTTTGGCTAAGAAAGAACTACTCACATCAATATAACCATCCCAAGGGATCCTCCATCCCACTGTATGAAGGAAACTCTAGTTTGGAGTATTTCGGAACAACTACTGCTCCCATGTGCCCAACCTGCTGCTCTACTGGAGGTCCGGTCAGGTTTTGGCTATTACTTCCCGAACCATCCTCATTATCGTGGGTCTTATCCTTGCCTACAAATTGCAACTCCATCATGCGCTATATCACCTTGACATTTTCTTGTAGCCCTCATATCTCCTGGCTCACCTTCTGATTGGATTCTATCATTCTCCAATCCAATTCTTGCACCTTGATTGCTTGTTAGTCAAAATCACCCATGACAAAGGGCTCCAATACCAATATGTTATGGTCCTGTGAATAGGATCTTGTCACAGGTCAATGTGCAGGGGGATCCCCTTTGTTCACATTCTTGCCCTTCTTTGATGAACCTAGTTTGAAGATAACAATGGGGGTTTGTTTTTAAGAGACCACCCAAACTCTCCTTAGACTTTTCTTTTGATTTGCAAAATTCTAAACACCTTTTATTCCATATTGATCCCCTTTTTATAGGAAAAAAATGGATCTGAACAAAAAATACAAAATCAGTTGTTGCCAACTCAAACCTCCAGGAATTAAGGAAACTACCAAATCAAGACACCTAACAAATAGAGAAACAAATTACCAAATAGGACTCACAACTAAAACACCTAAATTTTCTTGCGATTCCTTATGTTGTATTTCCTTCCCATGAAGGCATCCTCAACACCCATTGTGTAAAGTAGTCCCCCCAAATGTCCTGCACCATCGGTCAGAGCCAAGGCTTGTACAACCACCTACACTCAAACTAAAACGGTCTAGGAGTCGTTCCCTGACAAACAATGGATCTATGGTTCAAAGCTTGTAGCTCCTTCCCATACACCTAGATCTCCAAAGTAAAAACCATTCTAGAACTTACCCAAATGCAATCAATACAAAACTATACTCAATCTTTGCCCCAATGTCTGTTGCTCCAAGTGAACCTGCATCCCTCAATATTCATATCCACAAGCTTGTACTCCTGGATAAATGCTAAGAAACCTCGGAGGCTCAACATTATCCTCACCAAACTTGTCCCACAAAAACAAACATTGGTTGAAGTCCCCGTTCAGCACCCACCACATCCAATCATAGACCAATTGGACCACACATCACAACTCTTGTATGCGGCCTTCCCATTTCTGGGCACCGTAAATGTTTGTCAACCATATTCCTTTAGATGCAATGCAAGTAGTCATGCTCCAAGCCAATGCATCAGGTAACGTTAGGGGATACGTGGACAAGATAGCCAGGCCCCCAGCCTTGCCCCTACACAAAACCACCTCCATGTGCCATCCCTCCCATTGCAAGAACCTAGATTCCAATTGTTGCAACTTTGTTTCTTGCAAACATAGCACATCACATCCTTCTTGTCTAACAATCTCTTTCACGGTACTTTGTTTGTAGGGCATACCCTGGCCCCTACAATTCCATGATAAAATCTTTATGTTGACCAAACAACCGTTTCTTATAGACCTTTTGCAAGGTATGTGGGCATCCTAAATCCAGCTCAAGCTATGTCTTTTTCCACCTCACCACCAACGTACTGGGATGCCCAGCTTTCCCATTGCCTGCCATGGCTGGAGAAACATTAATTGAGGATTCCATTAGCCCCATTTAGGCTCCACAATCTCCCTCATCGAGGGCCTCGATGAGCCCCAAAGGGCCAAAACCCAACTCCCCAATGGTAGCTCACCACAAGGAGGTAACTCACCTCCAGAAGACTCCAAGTCAAGCCCCGATTTCTAGGGGGTCTCCACCTTTCATGGGGACTCGCCCCTTGTCTCCACATTCACCACATGGTCCTCAACCACTAGCATGGTCCGACCTTTCCTACCAACCTTAAACCAACCTGAATCTTGTCTAGCTGGCTACTCCACCCATTTGGTGATTTGCTGGCCCTTGGGTTGTACCCTGCATGTGTTCGCCAAGTGTCTGACTTTGCCACATATTGAGCAACCACACCCNCCCCCGGCCAATTGCTCCACCCATTTGGTGATTTGCTGGCCCTTGGTTGCTGGCCCTTGGGTTGTACCCTGCATGTGTCTACCAGGTGTTTGACTTTGCCACATATCGTGCAACTAGTTAACTCCCATGTAGATGAGACTTGACTTGATGATTAAAGCATTCTACTTGTAGCCATTAAGTTCCTGGTTCAAATTCACAGGTGCCAGTTACAGAAATAGTAAAAATATAGATTCAGGTTAATGCCACTTGAGATTGTTAGCATAATGACAATGTTGAATTAATTAACTTATGAAGTGGCAATAAGGAAAAGATAAGGTTCAACATAGTATTAAAAGAAGCTCTAAAGGAAGTTGAATTGCAGTGTTTTATGGAACTATACAATATTATTATTTGATTTCACACTAATCAGAAAAGAGGATATACGTTAGAAATGCAACTGAATAACCAATTATAAGTATATGTTAAATCTGGAAAGAAAAAACTTAAATAAAAGGAGCCCCGAAGGGAAGCACTGATGGCTAAACAATTCGGATGCTAGCCTAGATAGTTTGTTAATATGCAACGTTACCAGCAATTGAGAAGTCCCTGGATCTTACTTGAAGGAATTTACAGAAGATGAAGATTAGAAAATTATATAGGAAGATGCAGTAACGGTTTTGGGATGCTTTTTCAGGCTTTTATCTAATCCTGAAAAACCACAGATCATCAATGTAGAAGAACGAATTTAAAAAAAAAAAACCAACAATTTTGAGGATGCCTTTTAGGTTTTCATCCTTACAATCAATTTTGAAAAACCTCCCCTCTAAGTAGAAAAAGGATCAGGCCTTGCCTTCATTCAACCATAGAAAAACAGTGTGGGTAACAAGTTATAAACGCATTTAGATAGATTTGTGTTAGGATAATGTTAATGAATATTTATGGTGTCAGTCAAACACAATTTCATAACAAATTGGGATGATGACATCGGTGACAGCTAATTTGCAAATAAAAAAATATTGCAAGTTTTTCAAAAATTATAGAATTAAAAGTTTTTCACATATATGTAAACAGGATAAATGAGAAGAATGGAAATCAAGTTGAACAGGCACATTGATTAGCACCACAATTCAAAATAATTACAAATTTTGTAACACTTGCAATAACATATAGAAATTCATCCCTTTACGATTGCATAATTTTACAATGTATAAACCATCAACCTAATTTATTCAAATAACTTACTCTCACATAGTTACCTTGAAATTGGTAGAAAAATTTTGATCACAGTCTAGAGATCAAAATACATGTACTATGTGCACAAAATCAAAGATAGAATTTATGAAAATGTATAGTACTATACTTACTCGGAATGTTATCAACATCAAGTCGCAAAATTTTCCCAAGTAAGGAGTTTTTGTTCTGAGCAAAATTGAATGGGTCTCCTTCATTTCCACCATCTCCCATCATAAAATACATGTATTTATCAGTAGGTCCAAATAATAGCTGTCCTCCATGATGATTTCTAAATGGTAGACCCATTGTAAAAATCCTTCGGACCTCTGTTGCAGTAGCAGTGGTAGCCTGCATGTGCCAAAATTAAAAATTCATCAAATATCTATTCAGAAAAATCTTAATACAAACGTACATATCCCTTTTTTTAAGGAAGATGCTTTTAACATGCTGTGCTACCTTAGAAGGCGATGTGGCAGTGCTGTTAACTGTGTATTCAGCAATTACACTGTGAACTTGACAAGGGGTCACATCACCAGTGCCAGCTAGCTGTGATGGATCACAATTGACATCAGCATTGCAAGCACATCTGCCCAAACAATTTGAATTCTTTGTTTTGTCACAATTGAAGGATGCAAAAAATCGACCATTTTTCACGAAATCTGGGTGAAAAGCTAGTCCCATTAACCCAAAAACTGAATCAAAGTTCAGTTGATCACTTAAATCAATAAATGGATTTGACTCGTCCACTTCCATGGGTCTAGTTGAATTCTCATCTGCAAGGGTTGCTAGATATATCTGTCCTTTCTGAGTTCCCAGGAAAACTCTATTTGAGCCATCAGGATGAGGGATCATGTTAAGATATACACCATTTCCAATTTTTTCCAAGCAAACGCCTTGGGGAGGGGCTTCCTCGTTTCTCAAAGAAGGTGTGAACTGTGTACCATTAAAGCAAGCATTTCCATCAGATGATGTTCCACCAAAGGCATTACAAAAGTCTTGCTTGGATTGCCAAAGATCAACTAATTTTGCATGTACTTTATTACCCCCAGGCCCTGGGGTTATCCCTTGCAATGCAGGTGCAAATGGAGAATTGAAAATAGAGACATTAACACATGCATCCCAAACATGTGAGCAGTAATTTATCTCAGTTGAATTACACAAAATAGGTATTGAATGCTGGTTTTTCTTTTGAATTTGAAACAAATCTCCCGAAAATCGATCACATTTCTGAAAACGAAAACAACATTATTATAACTTTTGAATAGCCAAATAAATTTCAAGCATTTAAGAGCTCATAAGTACACCTGAGAAGTTTTCATGAAGCATGTAGTTATGCCAAAAGGAAAGATTCATAGCATTATAAAGACTCATTAAGACTTGGTAGTCTCAATGATTTTCTTATTAACATGAATAATAGTCGGTAAAGGTTTAAAAATTCCCAGTTAATGGAATAAATTTAGGAGCTAATATACGATAATTTATCAATTACAAATCACAAATAGGAGCAAGTGAAGAATAGAAGGGTTGACCAGATTTTATATGCAAAACTCCCACTCTATTCCTGGTTAACCCTTATGCTTCACTTGTTCCCATAATTCCAAATCACAAATGCTATATGTATGCATCGATATTAAAGTAAATAAACAAGTGAATAATGAAGCACTCAAAGAATGTTCTATATTTAAGTTTAAGAACTTCTGCAAGATAAGAAATGGGGAATGCAATTACTACTAAGAAGCAACATCATTCTTTGTTTGAGCCATAGAACCCAAGTAACAGCTTAAAATATATTCTATTTTGTTCAAAATTAAAATACTATCATTACTAACTCACTCAATACAAAGCCTATTCTGAATGAATATCATAAATAGCATCCATACATAACATAATCAATTTTTGGGTCAACATTTACTGAGGCAGTTTAAAAAAATGGTAGGTTAGAGTAAATATCTTTTAATCATTATTTTGCTTAGAACAAACTAAAACCATTATGGATGTTTTTAATTTAGCTTGGACAAAAGCATAATCATAACAAACAAAGTTTCTTAACGCAGTTATCTATCTATGAAAAAACAAAAAAATAAAGGTTTAAGAAAACTTACGCTACACAATATTTCTTGAAGAACCTTAGCACAGGCTGCATCAGACACATTCATGGATTGAAAAGTGACCTGGATCTCCCTGTCAGATGCTTTGTCACAACACCCACTTTCTTGGTAAGCTTTGTTTGAACAAAATGCTAAAGGGGTTATTGAAGGTCTTGGTGCTCCTGCCAAATCCAAGAAGATGCAGACAGTTACTGTCTAATATCAAAATAAAGCCATTTTAGATTCAGTCACAGGATGCAGAGATAATACTAACTTGAGTCGGTGCACATTGGTATCGCTAAAGAACACCAGACAAGCATAAGCAAGAATAACACATGCACCAAGACACCATTTGCAGAACAACTTAGCTTATTCATGTTTCTCTGAAACAGCATTCTCACGGTCTCCAGTTAGCCAACAAAGCCGGTTCTTCGATTATCAGGAATGCTCGTTTATACAATACCAAGAACAAGTTGCTCTGCAACCAAACCTGACACCATCTCTCCCACTACCAAAAGCCTCTGAATAACATATTGTAGTACATCCATACAGATTAAATTTTTGTCAGTTGGTAGACGCCAAACCTAACTGGAGAGCAATTATGGCGGTTAGTGGAGCACCTTCACCTCAAACATATTCCAATGGGCAAGATTTTTGTACAGGGGGGAGCCAACTATCTTTGACTATGACAATCACGAAATGCAAACTTCAATTTTCATCCTGTTTCTTGGTGTGCGTTTGAAATCCAGCTCTGACTGTCATTTTCTACATATGAATGGGGCAGTATGTAGAACCGGGTTTCGACTCAATTGTTTTCAACACACCAAAGCTAAAAAGAAGAAATACTCCACTTAGAAAAGGCAATATAAAAAGCCCATTTCTTATTTTTTCAGAGACCGCTCGAGCATGACACGAGCAGCCCGCAGGATCTCGCGTTGAATTATTGCGGTTCGTGCCTGCCTCCGGTACAAAGAAAGAGCAACAGACGAGCAGATTTGGTGCGCCCATGACTCTGCAGACAAAGCTGAGTGGCGAACTACTCTATGCCTTTAATGCATTAGGTTTTGACATGGTTGACTTCGTCTCCAAAGGATATTTACAGGCGTCGAAAACGCAATCCCCAGAACATTTCAAACAGAAAAATTGTATTATAAGCCCCGCAAAAGTCCAAAACGGATCCCATTTAGAAGTGAAAGCGGCGAGATCGTCCTCCCCTCACCCGTGAGTGTCATTACTGAATAAGAGTCGACGACCCCTGAGACAAAAGCAACGCATTGTTTCGCTTTTTGCTGTTTATTTGTGTTGTGCGTGGACATGCCCGAGCTATAAAAAAATATTTAAAAGAAATAAAGAAAGAAGAAAAGGGGAAAGCAGATGTTCCGAGCGGAAGACGCCTCGGCAATTCGTTAAAATGGGGAAAATGATATTTTGAAAAGAGAAAAATAAAAAGATGTTCGAACCTGTGTTCCCAACTATACAGCATATGCTTCAGGTGAATTCTTTTTATTTCAGCCATCATGATGCATATCTTACCATTTCCTGGATAGGGAGTTGCAACGTGCAGCATTATATGGTTGTTTAATTACTGTTTTATGTTAAGTAAAAAACAAATAAAAGATAATTATTAAACTTATAGCAAACAACTATGGATTGGAGCATTTACTCGAACAAAAGTAGTAATGAATCAATTTTTCGGGGTTAAATGGATGCTATTAAAAAAAATAGAGAAGTAACCAACGTTGTGCGAGTATAATACTTGTTAACTAGTAAGATAATTAATTGCATCATAACTTAATAAATCTTTCAACGGTGTTGAAGAAAATTCAATAAACATTGAATATGCAAGTCTGATTTGCATAGTGAAGATTACGTTTAAAACAATAGTTTCATAAATTCTGCATTTCTTAGTCTTTTGTATTAGAATGTATAAGTCTTGAACATCTGTGATTACAAAGTTATCCTAATTCTAAAGACCAGCGTACAACAAAAGGTTAGTTGGCTTTAACAAGGTTTTACATTTTGGTAAAATGGAAAGTAAATTGCATTTTGTAGAGATTTTCTTATTTGAGAAGTATTAGAAGTCTTTTGTTAGAATTTGAGATGTCCTTCCAATATTTCTTTTAAATCACCAAGAACATTATTTGAAATTAAACATTTTTCTTCGAAATAATACATAATCACAACTACATGATTAGATTTTGGATGATGACTCTATAAATAAAAAATAGTAAGGTAAAAAAAATTTCGTAACTTAATGAAAATATAGGTGAATTGATAAGCTCGTTACTTTTCAAGCAATAGCTTGCATGTTTAAATGGCACTTAAGGAATATATATTGCATTGTTTTGATTCTAATAACCCTAATAAATACAGTATGTGATGTATTCATTTCATGGAAAATAACTCTTGATTCAATAAAATGGCCAACCAATGCTAAATGCAATAAAAATAGTTTATACAAAAATTTTGTTGCAATATTATATTTTGCTTCAAATGATCAATGAAAGGACAATTAACAAAAATATGATATTCATCCTTAAGAGCCTATGTAAAGTATTCTTATGTTCTTTCCTAATAAGTTGAATCCATCTCCCAGATTCTATCCCAAGTCATTGTGAACTCAACCCAAACTTGTTAATCAAACAACCAAATTTAATCAAGATATTCCCTATAAGACACCAAACTTAAGAATCTAATTCATTATCTCTTATGTTTGTAGGAAAAACCTTTTCTTGCCTTCCATAGTTAACTATAATTCTGTTAATATATATATTATTTAACCAACTTACATATGTGCTTGTGCTTATGATCACTCTACATCTCATCCATTGAGATATTGCATAACTTTAACCATTATATTTCCTATAAATACCATTTATATTTTCATTTGCTATGTTTCTATGAGCTTTTGAGTATAAGTGATGAATTGACAAAGAGCTTTAGCTATTAAAAGTCGTAAGTTACTTTCCAAAGGTAACATGGAATAATACATTTGTAACTTCATCTTTAATTTATTAAGTAAAATTATTTTTCACTCTTTCAATAGTCTACAAGTTTTTTGAACTAAGATATAATGCCATACAATGCGTTCATACAATACAATAGGATAAATGATGGTATGAAAATTTGTTCTCTAATCTTCCAAGCACATAATCTTAATGACTTATTAATGAGTAGCAAGTAATTTCCCTGGTCAACCATGCAAATCACAAGCGTTCACCAACGATCTGATCAAATTCCATGGACTTGGCCCCAAAGTGTACTAATGGACAAAGACAGTACCGCGAGAGCTAGGATCATTGTCTTCTTGGCTTCACTTGTGTAAGCTTAGTTGTATGGTTAAGTGTAAGCCAAGGCACATGATATTTTTTTATATTTTATATTTTATTTTGTTTACTCTAGGTATGAAATAAAGATAATTAATTAGGAATTAACTATTTTACTATTTAATGCCTTAATCCAACTAGTGTAACATAAGCATTTGGGCCCACTTTTTGTTCACATCTTGAACTTGCTTTAGTGCTACTAGGTTACCAAGTGTCTATCGTTGGGTGATGAAGCATCAAAGCATTGCATCAATGGGTCCCGTCTACATGGTGTTGTCCCATTGACAGGGCCATGTCAATATGAGACCCTGTTGACACAACCTCACAATAAAGTCTATAAATATGCACTCACCCATCGTGTTTATGGCTTGTCTTGTCATAGTTGTAATGGAGCTCTTATAGTTTTGTTATCTCAATGTTAGAATAATTTTCTGAGTGCTCGTAGTAGGAGTTAGAAAGTGTATGAATCTTTATTCAAGCACTGATGTACCTGAGCACAACAATGTGAATGACAATAAACACAAGCCTTTTGATAAACCTTGTAGTACTTGGAAATAGATTAATTATTTATTTATGCTTTCAATGTTTATGCGATTCCTTTTAATGTTTTAAGTAATTAAATGATTAAATAGGCTAAACAAAGATGAATTAAGCTAAGTTAAGCAACGATTAATTAAGCACATAAGAACGACCACTTCAAGCATGCACATGACACTTGGTAATCCCAATAACGCTTAACATTTGGTAACCCAACAGCATTGTATGCGTTCAAAATGCGTACAGCAAGTGGGATCAGATGCTTATGTTAAGATTAGTTAGGTGTAGTTACTTAGATTAAATTAGCAATTAAATTACTTCATTTCTTTCATCCTTTGTTTTAAGCACCTAATAAGCGGCGAGATACCCCTACGCCCAAACATACGAATCATGAAGCGTTCACATGCAACTTGGTCAAATTCCATGGACTTTATCATTTCCAATGCACTAGCCCTTCAGGAAGTAAATCTAGCCTTAAGGTTTATCGTTGTCCTCCCAGTTACACTTGTGATGCACGTTGGTATAGTTAAGTGTAACCAAGCCATCCAATTTTTATCATTTTATGTTTTATGTTTTGGGTACTCAAAATGTAGATAAAAGGAATTTGATTAACTGATCTAAATTAATTAACTAACTATAAGTATCCGTTCCCACTTTCCGTACACATTCTAAACCCACGTATCCACTACTAGGCGACCAAACGTTACGCTATTGGGCATACCAAGCAATAACGTTGTTGGGATTACCAAGTGAATACGTGTTACACTTGAAGTGGTCGTACTTATGTATTTAATCTATCTAGCTTAATAACCTCATTAATTCAATTGCTAGAAAATAATTGTGAAATAACTAAGAATAATCAACAAATAATTGAAAACATTGAATGCATAAATAAAAGAGCAAATCTATCCAAAGTGTTGCAAGGTTTATCAAAAACTTCTTCTTTATTACTGCACACATTGTCATGCATAGGTACAATAATGCTCGAATAAAGATCTATACACTCAATGACCCTTGCTATGGGCACTCAGGGAAAAAACTCTAACTTTCAAATAGAAAAAATGCAAGAGCTTCGCTATAATGGAAATTTGGACTCTCATAAATGCGACGGGTAGACGTGTATTTATGGGTGATGGATAAACACCGTGTTAATGAGGCATCATTGATGCAGGTCAAAATGTGTCGATGAGGCCTCATGGATGAGGCTTCGTCAACGTAGTCGGCTGCGTCAATGCAACCAACCAACAATGACTCATCATACCCCCAGAATTGAATGAAAAGTCATCCTTAAGTTCTTTTACAAAGTTGGGAAGGTATGGGATTATTTCAACAAAACAAACTTGACTAACTTGACAAAAAATGGAGTGCCCGAGTGTATGGATCAACACATTACAAAAATGGTCATGTTCAGGACACAAAATTGAACACCATGACACAACTCTTCAAAAAATTTGGACAACACATTCCTTGATGATGTAAAGCTTGTTGGAGAAGATCAAATGGTCCCAGGCGGTGGTGGTTCTTGAGGCTCCAAGGAACCTCACTAGCTTCACACACTAGCGGTGGTTGAGGCTGTGGTTGTCCTACTATCATTGCTACTTCAGGGGGGAGGCAAAAAGCATCCAATGGTGCTTTCCTTTTTTCCTCCTTACTCCTAGGATCATGAATCGTCCATGCAGCTTCCCCAATGTGGGTTGGAACAGGCACATCTCAAGGACATGGGATTGCTGGAAACAATTCCTTAACATTGACAAACTAGGTAGGAAACTATTTGTATTCAATGTCAAACGTTCACACTATGTTCTTTGGCTCTTGATAGTCTTTCATTTGTCTGGATAGGTCCTTGGTGATGGATCGTTGATTTGTAAATTGTCCTTTCAGGACATCAAGTTCAACGTTAACAATCTCAAGCTTTTGCTTGGTATCTTTGTGGTGTTTGAATTTAGCCTCATATAGTAAATACGAGCTAGCCACTTACTTCTCCAACTCTAACCACGACTGTCTGGCTCTCAACATTGCTAGGTTTGCATAACGAAGATTGGCCAACTCCATATATTCTGTCATTTCTTGCAACTCCTTCAAGCAGATCTCTACTTTGTTGTAGCCATTAATCCAATCAAGGATGGACTGCCACATCTCTCTTCCTTGCTGGAGTTGCTGGAAGGCTTCATTAACTTTAGCCTTTATCATCTGGATTTCTTTTTTATTAATTTCTTTTTGTAAGACAACCTAGTCCCTATAATGATTTTTCATCCTTTCAAACTTGAAAGCTTCGTTCTTCTAGGCGACGATTTCAATGGCTAACTTTTATCGCAAGGTGAGCACCTCCTCCATTGATAGATTTTGATTCTCTATGGCCAATTTTCTCAATTCAATGTTGACTTTAGCAAGCTGCTCCTGCTATTGATAAATGAATTCTTGCATTTGATCTCTTTGAGCATCAACATTTCGCAGGCAATGATTTTATGCGATCAATGTCTCATTTTCTTGGCATATCTAATTTAAGTCCTTAATTGAATGTGTTTCAGCTTCTGCCATGGCATATTTGAAGATGGCCATTGTTACTTCCTCCTTAGCCTTTTGAAGTTATTACTAAAGCTCTTTGATAGCTTCATCTCTTGTCATTGCTAGGCTGAGGATTGTTTGCTCTATAAGTCTAGCATGAAATTCAACAACCTCTACGGCCAAGCATTGATTTTGCTTTTGGACCATTTCTAGTTGCCCTTCCAAAATGAAGCATTTGCCCCTTGTATTCAACAACTCCGATTGGGTTGCAATGATGTTCTCCAGAAGATCAAGGATATCTGGAGTTGGTTGCTTGGTTTTCACCAATTGTTTCAGTAGTTGTTCATGCGGAGCTGCATTCATTTTCTTGCTGATCGGGTCTACAAACATCTACACATCTTGGAGTGTAGATACGTCTGGTATAGAAGCCGTCAATGCATTCAGTGCTTCAACTACATAGTAAGCTACAACTTCTACTGTTGTTTCTTGCCCTTGGTGCTACATCACCAAGACAGTTGCCTCTTCACCTTTCTCCAACCTCTCTAAGAAAGTGGCGACATTCCTAGAGATTTTTGGTAATAAATGATGTGTCACTAGTGACATCATTACCTCTCAAGCATTGGGATCTAACCTTGAAGGTAGCTACGTTCTTTGGGTAGAGAAAATGAAACCAACCCTCTCCATCTAGCTCATTGTTCAAGTCACCTCATTAAGGTGACTCATTGCTGTCCAATACATAGATGGATCTAACCCACTCATTCCTACCTATTGCTCTTGTTCGCTCAAGAGCTACTCTTGAACTTACCGCAGACACTCAAGGACTATGCAAGCCTCCAATATTGTATCTTATGTGGGTGGTGGCAATGACAGCTCCTCTTCTTGGATTGCTGCTGGCATTTTGTCCTTCATTATTTCTACCCATGAGGCCAAGGAAGTATGCCTAAGAGTGTCATTGAACTAACGAACAATACCTATCCTTCTACAAAGTTTTCTTCTCAAACATGGAAAGGGCAAGGTCCTCCTTCCATGTTCATTCTCCTTGAAATGCTTCTCAATCTCCAAATAGATTAGCTATGGAAGGTTAACAAGAAATTTTCTGCCTAAAGTGGTGCATGCACAAGCAGAGAAGACATTCACCTAACTTGGCCTCACCGTTGGATTGAGGTGATAGGTTGCAATCTTGAAATAAATTTGTTTTTCCAATGTGAGCACATCATACTCCTTATAGTCCACCTTGTAACATTGCTGGGTCCACTCCCTTTTTGCCTCAGGGTCGTCTTTTGTTGATATTTCTACCAACTGTGTTCTGATGTCGAGGAACCCCAGTGCTTGAGTAATGGCCTTTGCCGAATAGGACACTTAAACGTCCTTGATCTTCACAATAGACCCTGGCCTTTGGCTATTATAGAAGAGGTAGGTCTCTCCCATGTACCACTCCCCACTGGTCGTGATGATTGGCCACATGGGGGAGGTTTGCAATTGTGTTCTGATATCTTCTAGAGCTTTCTACAAAAATGGCCCGAAATTTATTTCTTGAAGAATTGATCTTTGGAGCTCTTGGGACTTGATGATGTCTAAGTAGGCTTGAGTCAGAGTGACCTCAAGCCTAGGCATAGGTCTAGATGCTTCTCCTTGTTGAGATTGTTCAATAGGCACTTCTTCTTCTGGAATCTGTTGAACAGATTCCACTTCGAGTTCCTCTTGAAGAGGTCCCGTTGCATGGGTCACCTCTTGTTGTTCATGGCCTTGTTCCTACTGGCCCTTTCCAGCTCTAGGTTGTTTCTCCCATGGTTGCAAGGGTTCTCCTTCCTATGGACGCTTTTGTTTGGGTGCCATCTGTAATCACAATAGAACCATGGATTAGCAACCATTGTATAACCTTAAAATAGTTGGGATACCTTAACTCTTGAGGGCAGTTACACTTAGTTAACTTGTGATTATGGTTGATTTAATCAACTTAATTATTATTTCTATTTACGCCTTATCATTGATAAATCATCCCAGAGGTTTTTGGAAGGGTTAACTTGGAAAAACTTGATATTTTTATATGATTAAAGTTACTAACCCTTAGGGGAGTTAGAAAATTTTTTCGAAAATTGCAACAAAAACCTTAACATTTGTGGTCCCCATGATAAAGATCATACCTTCGATAAGTGTAGGATCAAAAAATGGAGTGATTTGGACAAATAGTTTGAAAGTTATGGGCTCTGGAAGATTTTAGGCTCAAAAAAATTGCAAAAATTCCCTGTGTGTTATGAGAAAATGACAAAAAATTCCAAAGTGCTCAATGGTATATATAGAGTATTTGTATTGCATTAACGAGGCCTCAATAATGCAACTATTGACCATTGTTGACTTATATTGACTTTGGTCAAACTTTCAAAATTCAAGGAATTTTTCAATGAAATTAGGGTCACATGAAAGCTTAGAAGACCAACAATGGTATGAAATCATGAGAAGCAGGCATTGAAGTTCATAAATTTGAAGAAATGGAGAAAAATTGATTTAATGGATGAACACAATGAAAGATTAGGGAGTATTGAGCGGTTTGCACAATGGAAAATATAAAATATAGGATTCTAATGATGTCAAAGGTAAGGAACCTTAACTAATCAAGCCAAAATCTATGTAAGTAGATCCTCCTCATAGTAGGCCCATGCCCTTTTTTCTCTTGCATAACTTCAACTAAGGAGTCCAAGCATCCGATAGCCGATTTAATGATCATGAAAAGTTAAGGACCAACCCAAAAGAATCCATTCAAGAATCCCAATACATCAGACTAAGACATAAAGCATAACATAGAACTTGGCAGTGAGGTGAATTATGGCAGCATGGATGGATGATAAAGAAGGTGGAATGGAGTTCCAAATTGAGGTCATAAGAAGTCCCTTATGGATTTGTGGTTAATATGACCCAATAAGTTCCATCCTCAGTCTAGACCAAAACCATTTGCTTTCAGTGACTTCACATTGCCACTCTAAGACCGATCCACCCACTCGAGACACAAGAGTACCCCTGCAAGACAACCACCATTCCACAAGAAAAGAGAGAGGTAGGAAGTGAGAGAGAGGGGACCTTTAGGCATAGCTATATGTCGTTTGAGTATTATATTGGTGCTTCTAGCCCTTTTATTTGTCTAAGGGGTGTGCTTTGAACTTCCATTATTTTTTTTTATTTTTTATTTTTCAAATGGGAACCACACCATGTGAGGACTTTATTCATGTCGAAGGGGTGTGCTTTGAATTCCCATCATTTGTTTTCTTTTGAATGATGGAAACCACACCATGCAATGACATTATTTTGCTTCCTATCATTGGGTGGTACAGAATGGTAAGAAGTCTGTGAAAGATACTCAAGCACTCAAGAAAGAAGAAGAGTACAAAGAGTATAGAGTTCCCTTAAAGTCACACCCTTTACAAACCTCTAGATCCTTCGTAATTTTGAAACTACCAAGGTCACTGATTGATTAAAAGTTTCTTTAATGAAAAAGGAACCTCAAATTCCCAGAACAAGGAAAACCATAAAGTTCTTTGGATGGGTGGATGACGTGGATTCACTACCTATCCCATGAAAAATAAACCATGTCAAAGTCATCAGACATCAGAATTCAAAAATAGAAACTAGACACCAATAATCACACATTAAGCATAAACCATCATTAGTAAAAGGCAATAGCAGCATTGTGTCCTATGACAATAAAGTAGATTTATTAGCAGGAATGAGAAAATATCATACTTAATCAAAAGAAACACCAGAGACAAAATAAAGTAAAATATATAAGAAAGTTTAAAATAATTAAGAAAATTTAAATGTACTAAAAATGGTATAAAATTAGATAAATTAGAGAATCAAAAATTTATAAAATCAAAAATGTGAAAAACAAAAAAGGGTAGAAAAATTGAGAGGCCATGGTAATGGTTAGCATGGATGGCCATCTCCCCCACAACTGAGCTAGAAGGGGGAGATCCAAAAAATAGAACGTGGGTGTCCATCAGGTGAGGTGGTATTTACATTGGCCAATCTTGGTTATAGGAAAGGCTTGACTTATTGGATACTGATCAGCTACTTTTTACTTGGGGTATTAGGTTTGTAAATTATCATGGTCCTAGAGGGAAAGGTTTGATCAATTATATAAGGCCCCTTCCACAATGTTTGAAATTTTTCCTTTTGAGGTACATGTGTGGGGTTGCAGTAGAGGACCTTATCTCCTGGTTGAAACCTTACTTTCCTAATTCTAAGGTCATGGCATCACTTGCTGAATGCTTTTTTCACCTCATTCAAAGATAAGGCCACTAAGCGATTCTCGTCTAGCATGTTTAGATTGATCAATCTTTCCTTGTGTGCTAAACTTAGGTCAAGGTTTAGATCATAGGCCATTGAGAGTGTACAAAGCTCAGATTGAATTGGGAGTATTGGAAGATTTTCGTACACTAACTCATAGGGATAATATCCAATAGGAAGTTTTCAAGTTGATCAATAAGCCTAGAGAGCATCAGTAAGTTTTATGCTCTAGTCCTTCTTATATTTGCTAATGGTTTCCGTTAATATTTTAGTAATCTCCCAGTTGGTTACCTCTGCTTGACCATTAGCTTGGGGGTGGTAAGGTGTTTTTAATTTATGTTCTACCCCCAAGCATTGTATTAATTTTCTAAATGTGGCACTTGTAAAATGAGTCCTATTATCATAAATTAGTGAACGTGGCACCCCAAACCTATTGACGATATGTTGTTGGATAAATCTAGCAGCAATGGTTGATGTGTAGTTTGTAAGGGCCATCGCTTTAGCTCATTTTGTATAATAGTCAATTGTTCCTATAATATATGCTTTCCTGCTAGACATGGATGTGATGGAACCCATGAAGTCAACGCCCCATATGTTGAAAGGTTTTAGTGGTTGAATCCATTGTTGAGGACCTTCCATTCGAGTGATCATCCCCTCGTCACGTTGACAACGTGATGAGTGGCAAGGTACCCCTACACTCAACCATACGAATACGAGTGTTTCACGCGCGATCTTGTCGAACTCCAAGGACTAAGTGCTTACGCGCCCTAATGGAACACTTAAGGTTAATCAATCGCTGTCTTTCCAAACTTACTTGTATTGTCACGGTTGTATGGTTAAGTAAGCTTGAGGTATATGATTTTTATATCTTTTATCTTTTTAATGTCTTATGCTAATAAGAGAAGGTGAAGAGAAGTAAGTGACTAACTTTCATTAACTATTCACTAACTAAGTTCTAATTGTCCTAGCACTAGTATCTGTTCCCACTTGCCACACACACCCTGAACTAGTGCAACGCTACTGTGATTACCAAACGCTACTCGTTACTGGGTTACCAAGCGTTACACACGTGCTCGAAGCGATCGTACTAAGTGCACTTAACTAGGAGAGTCAAGGGTTGAGAGAGATTAATTATCTAGGAAATCATTTAAACATTTAACCATAATTAATTACTATTTAGCTTAGTCCATATGCTACAAGTTTATCAAAAAGTTCATCTTTATTGCCGTACACAAATGTGTGCTCAGGTACAATTTGCTCAAATAAAGATCCATTCACTTCAAGACTCCTACTATGGGCACATGAAAATTATTCTAACTCTGGAATGGTAAAACTGCAAGAGTTTAGCTAAGGGTCTAAGTCTAAGTACCTAGAACAGGGAAAGCTGCCTCTTATTTATAGACATTTCGACGGGCCGCGATATCGTGTACGCGATATCGCGGCTCATCACAACGTTCACAAGACTTAACAAAAAGGTGAGCATCCCTAAAGATTATGGGCCAATAGTACCTTGCAATTAGGATTTTTATGGCTGTGCATCTCCCTGCATAGTGACCTTCGCAAGGTCCTTCATGAGCATCTTAGAGAACGTGTAATTAATCTTCGTCAGGGACACACCAATGAATCAGGCCATCGATGAACACCTTGTAAAGGTTTCTATTAATTTCCATGAAGGATTTTACCTAATGAAGAAGTTGTTGTTTTTCCTAAAACCCAAGTCTTGTGGCATCTCTTGAGTGAGAAGATATGTGAGGATGCCATTATACCATACTACTTTTTTAGTTGTTTGTTCATTTATTGCTCCAGTAAAGAGGAGTTCGTTTGGAAATTGAACAAAGAGCAGACTCTCCTCCTCTTTGTTATCCCATCCTAAGTGAGAAAGATGGTGAGTGACCACATTCTTAGTCCCTTTTTGATATACCATAGTAATATTGAATTCCTACAAGATCACAAGCCACTGTATAACACAAGGGCTTACTATCGGCTTATTCATAAGGAAGCGAATTGCACTATGGTCCATATGTACAAATACTTTATAACCTAACACATAATGTCTAAGCTTTTCTAGTGCATATACCACTGCCATTTATTCTTTTTCCATGGTGGTGTAATTTAACTATGTCCCCACAAGTCTTTAACTCACGTAGTGAATATAATATGGACATTTCTTATCATCCATCTACATTAGCATGGCTCCCAAAGCATAGTTAGATGCATCTATCATGATATGGAATGGTTTGGACCAATCAGCTGCTCATAGCATTGGTGTTTCTATGAGTTTCTATTTTAATTATTGGAATGCATTCTCACATTCTTTGGTCCATATGAAAGGTGCATCTTTCTTGGTAAGTTCTACCAATGGTTTAGCAATCCTATAGAAGCTCTTAATAAAGCGCTGGTAATAACTAGTGTGTCCAAGGAATGACCGAACATCTTTAACGACCTCTAGTTGACGTGTTATTCCTTGGATGACCCTTATATTTTCTCGATCTATGTCAATCCCTTTCTGCAAAATTCAATGCCCTAGCACAATGTCTTTTTGGACCATGAGATGGTTTTTTTGCTAGTTGAGCCATAGGTTTGTCTGAACACATCTCTTTAGTACTTGCTCAAGTTAGTCCAAGGCTTGCTCAAAGGTAGCCCCATAGGTGGAGAACTCATCCATGAAAACTTCAACACCACTACTGATTTGTTGTTGAAAGATACTAAGGACCAAGCATTGAAATGTTGTGGGGGCATTGCATAGATTGAATGGCATCTTACAGTATGCAAAAGTCCCCCAGGGACTCATGAATGTTATCTTGGCTTGGTCTTTGAGTGCAATTTGGATTTGGTTATAGCAACTATAACCATCCAAGAAACTATAATAACAATACCCAGATATGATGTCTAATACTTGATCCATGAATGACAAAGAAAAGTGATCCTTAAATGTTTCCATGTTTAACAACCTAAAGTCAATGCAAACCCGCCGTTTATCATCCTTCTTTGGTACAATTATAAGTAGGCTAACCCACTCACTATCCACGATTAGATAGATAACCCCACCTTGAGGAGTTGCTCTATTTCCTCCTTAATAATTTGCTTCAATTTGGGGTTTAGCCACCTCTACAGCTACCTTCTAGGCTTCATGGCTGGGTCAGTGTAAATGTGATGTTGGCATATCCTTGAATCAGTCCTTGTTAGCTCTAGATATGACCAAGCGAAGGTTGTTGACCATTTTATTCACCACTTACAACAACTTTTCTTTTTATTTAGGAGCAAGTTTGGCATTAATGATGATCAGTTTACCATTCTTTAAAAATGCATATTCCATTTTTACTAGTAAAGTTTTTAGTTCTAAGGGCTCCTACTTGAAGTGATGAGGGATCTCCAACTCTCCCCAACAGTTATCATCATGTTCATTAGAGAGTTGGTAATGGACTTGTTCGATTTTGTCCATGCCTTCTACATATGCACAAGTTAAACTCTCAGTTGGTTCCATGCATATTGTGCTACTATCTAAATCAGCTATCAGCCACTAGGTGCCCTCTTGCTTTGTGGCTACTACATACAGACACTATTGAATATTAATGTCTTGCACACACTGGTTGCATGCCTTAATGTATGTGCTTTTGATGAACTAAATCTTTTGCACACAATTGCACCCATTGTTGTTGTACGTAATGCATGGAATACTCTTCTTCTCAATTTTTATTAATTTATTCTCCTTAGATATTTCGAGAGATATGTCCCTTATACTCATTTGTGCATCAACTGTACTTAACCAAGCCCTTCCCATGATGATGGGAAAGTCACTTTTGCAGTTGTCCACCTTGATTACTAGAAAATTAGCAAGACAGGACCACTCGCAAACTGTGGTCACAATGTCCTCTACTAATTCCAAAGGGACAATAATTGACTGATCTACTAATTCCAAATGGATGTTGCTCTTCTTAAGAGGTGGTAGGTTCTAGGCTATGTACATATCATGGAATATGAGGTTAACTCTAGAGCTAGAGTCAAGAAGAGCCTTGCATGGCTCTTGTCCAGCAATCTATAGAAAGGTGAGTGGACTTCCTAGATCAAATCTTTTTGAAGAAAGGTTTCCAACCTTGATCCAGTTAGAAATAGCATGAGTTAGCATGACAATGCAGATCCTAGGCGACACTTGGTCTAAAGGGTGCTTAAAGGTATTTGATGTAGAGGATGAGGGTACTGAAGAGGTAGGGTAATCAGCCAAAGTAGATTATGAGCGCTAGAGAGGACTACTGGGCTAGAAAAAAGGTCATTTCTTTGATTGATTATCAAGACCACTTGGTTAAGAAACTGGTTGTGAGTGTACAACCCTTGTAGCATTTCATTGTTGGACCTACAGAGGAATTTCACCCTACATGGATGGAGCAGGAGGTAGTTGAGTTGAAGGTGGAGGTATAAGTGTAGAGGGATGTGGAGGATGATAAGGATACTAATATGGGTTTTCCCCTTGAGTGGATGGTGAATGTGTTCGGTGGTACTTTGGAGGGTAATAGTGATGCTAGAATGATACATGACTTGTTGAACTTCTAGGGGAAATGGGTTATTGAACATAGTACCTATATGGATCTAGTTGCTTATAAGGGCACTATTGCCTTGGCAGTGGCATTCCCCACAATTGTGGTTCTGTTGGTACTATTCATAAGGTTGTGGAGGAGTTCTACTTGGGTAATAATCTTGTTGTTGCTGGTGGAATTGTCTTGGACTGCCTTGAGGGTAAGGCAATCATCTTGATGCTTGCCTACGTGCTAGGTGGGGGTTCAATGCGTACACTCTAGACTCTTGTAGGTGTGACACCACAGGGTAACATCCCTTTGGATGTTCATATTGACAAATGTCACATTTGGTTTCATCATCAAAGTTAGCTTTGCCCTTACCTCTTTAGTAGGCACATTTAGCTTCTTTTCATCATCTACGATTACAATCACTATTTTGCTCTTTGGATTCTTTAGCAATTTTTATAGTTTGAAACTTTTCATCCAAAGAGCCTCACAACTTGTCAACCTTGGCTGAAATGTCAGAAACAAATTTTTGGATAGTTAAGGTTTTTCTATTCACCACTTCATCAAGTGGTGAATCCTCCTCATCGAAAAATCAAACCTATCATTTTCTAATGGATGGATCCCTATTATACTCTTCAATAGTCTCCCTTTATCGTAGCTCACATTCTTCTTTTGCTACCTACTTTGTATCTGATGAGCTCTCATTTCAGACAACCTCCGTTGGGCATACACCTCGAGGGTTCTTCTTGTTTCAACCCTAAGCCCATCTGTGATCTAGCGAAGTTGTTCCCTCTGAGAGTAACCATGGCTAGAACATCTATGTAGGAGTGAATAATATTTGCCCATGGTGGCATCCAAGGGGTCATGTGTTCCTTGTTTATAGCCTTGGATTTGTGTTCTTAGATTAGACACTCTAGAGTATGTTTGATATTTTCCATTGAACAGATTTAACATGGTACTCAATCTTCAAATAGATTTTGGTTCTAAGGATGGGTACCAACTTTCAACTTCCTTAATGAGTGTCCTTGGGAAAAGCTTGAGTTTTTTCCACTCATTGTCGATGTTTTATAAGGCACAAGCATCTTGAAAAGCTTGCAGATGTGTCTGTAGATTAGAGTTGTATCCCCCTTCAAATCATGGAATATTATTCATATCTAGGCACTTGATCCGATTATCCTTCATATGCCTAATTGAAATTCTTATTGCCTTCACAATGTTAAGCATACTTCAAGTTGCTGGTAAAGGTTCATCATCATCGCTACGTTGATGACATCGATGATGGTTTTGGCCACCCTAGCAGTTTTTGTGACCTTCATAGTCATTATGATTTTGTCAATCATCTTCATCATAGTTGTTTTGACAGTGGCTTCTATGAGAATCATCAAATGAAGAAGAATGTTCAAAATCAGATGAAGAGGATGAAGAGGAAGGTGGACTGCCACCGCCATTGCAGTGTCTACCACCACTCTTACACTTTCTACGATCTCCATCATTAGATCCCTTGTTATTATGATGTTCACTTGAGTTCCTACCTTGGCTATCACTCCTTCTTGAACCTAGTTTATGAATAGTTGATCGCAAGGTCAAGTTCACACCCTCATCATTGTTAGTAGGGGGTGGAGAATCTTCATGTTGAGAACCTTCCAAAGGAGGGTCCTCATTGTCTTCTTGATCTAGTAGGAATAAGGGGTTACTGTAATGTTTCCCCTTTGTGGCTTCATTGAGTCTCTCCTAACATTTGTCTCGCTTACGTCGTGTTTCAATGGGATGATGGTTCCAAGTGTCATATCCATCCACAACGTACTCTTCGTGAAGACCTGCTATGCCCAATTTCTTAAGGGTTTTAATTAGGATTCTTGGTATAGATCTATCAAGGGGAAAAACAACATTACCATCCATATCACGCCACCACATTTGTTCATCCTAATGTAGGATGAAGGTGAAATTTGGTACAAACTCATATGGATGAGTGTATACCACCTTGCATTCCTATGGTACTGGTGGTTTAGTATCATCATGCTTATGAGAAGAAGAAGATATTTTATAAAACAAAATGAAATTATCAGTGTGCTTTTATAGTTTATGTATAGTGGGACTGATATGGACTTTTAGGTTCATACAATGATATTAATGGTATTCACTTAGACCTAAATAGTGCACGTTCCACAAACAAAGTCCCCAGCAATGGTGTCAATGATGAGTAGTTAGCTACACCTACATCCAACCATATGAATCACGAAGTGTTCACATGCGACTCAGTCAAATTCCATGGACTTTATCGTTTCCAATGCACTAGCCCTTTAGGAAGTAAATCTAGCCTTAAGGTCCATCATTGTCCTCCCAATTGCACTTATGATGCACGTTGGTATGGTTAAGTGTAATTGAGGCATTCAATTTTTATCATTTTATGTTTTATGTTTTGGGTGCTCAAAATTTAGGTAAAGGGAATTTGATTAACTACTCTGAATTAATTAACTAACTATTATTAAGCTAATCCTAACATAAGTATCCATTCCCACTTTCCGTACACGTCCTAAACCCACGTATCCACTACTGGGCGTACCAAGCAATAATGTTGCTAGGATTACCAAGTGAATACATGTTACACTTGAAGTGGTTGTACTTATGTATTTAATCTATCTAGCTTAATAACCTCATTAATTCAATTGCTAGAAAATAATTGTGAAATAACTGAGAATAATCAACAAATAATTGAAAACATTAAATGCATAAATAGAAGAGCTAATCTATCTAAAGAGCTGCAAGGTTTATCAAAAAGCTCATCTTTATTGTTGTACATACTATTGTGCTTAGATACAACAATGCTTGAATAAAGATCTATATACTTAATGACTCCTACTGTGGGCACTTAAGGAAAAGATTCTAACTTTCAAATAGAAAAAATGCAAGAGCTTTGCTATAATTGAAATCTGGGCTCTCATAAATGTGGCAGGCATACGCGTATGTATAGGCGACAAACAGATACTATGTCAATGAGGCATCATCGATGTAGGTCAAAATGTGTCGATGAGGTGGTCAAAATGCATCGATGGGGCCTCATGGATGAGGCCTCGTCAATGCGGTCGGTTGCGTTGACGAGGCCTTGTCAACGTAGCCAACCAATGACGACTCATTAGCACCCAAAACATAAAACATAAAAATAATAAAAATCATATGACTTAACTACACTTAACCATACCTTTGCATATTATAAGTGTAATTGGAAAGAGAACGAATGATTGTTAGGGCAATTTCACTTCCTAGAGATGAGTGTACTGTAAGACATAGAATTTACGGAATTTGACCGGATCACGCATGAACGCTTAGTGATTAATATGGTTGAGTGTAGGGGTACTTGCTGCTCATCATTGGTGTCATTGTTAGGGATTCCTTTTGTTTGAAACATGTGCTATCTAGGTATAGTAAAAATCATTAACATTGTTGGACAAACCCTAAGGTTAAAATCATTCTCAAAATAAATATAATAATTTAAGCATACTAATATCTTATTTTAATTACAAAATGTCTTCTTCTCACAAGCGTGATGATACTAAACTGCCAATGCCTGAAGAATGCAAGGTGGTATATACTCATTTAGATGAGTATGTGCCGAACTTCGTCCTCGTCCTGCACCAAGATGAACAACTGTGGTGGTGAGATATGGAGGGCAACATTATAATGCCTCTCGAGCCATCTATGCCTGGGATGCTACTTCAAACTCTTAGGAGGTTGGGCATTTAGGGTCTTCAAGAAGAGTACATTGTGCCTAACTATGACTATGAGGACTATCGTCCCATTGAAACACAATGCAAGACAGATCGGCATTAGGAAAAGCACCATGAGAGTATGAAGGGAAAATAGTTCACCAATCCTTTGTTCTTGCTCAACCAAAAGGACAATGAGGATCCTCTCTCAGGGGGTTCATAACATGCAAATTCTCCACCCCTTAACATTGGTGATGGGGGCTTGAACCTAAAGCTATCTTTCATTATTAACAATCTAGGTTCAAGCAAAAGTGGGAGTCCAAGCAGGGGCTTAAGCAAGCATCAGGATGATAGGAAAGTTGATGAACATGGTCGTGACAAGTGTAGAGGGGGTGGTAGATACCATGATGGTGGCAGTCCTCCTCCCTCTTCACCCTCTTCATCTGCATCTTCTTCTTCCTCTTCTAGTTTTGACAGATGCTACCAAAAGGACAATTCTGATGAAGGTCAACAACAGGACAATAATGATCACCAAATCCACCTTGAACAAAGGGATAGTAGAGAACATCATAGGTGTCATTGAAATAATGATGATGATGAGCCTTTGCTGGTAACTCAGTGTATGCTGAATATTATAGAGGTAGTGAAAATTCTAACTAGGCATGTGAAAGATAGTTTGATCAAGTGACTTGACATGAGCAATATCCTTGGATTTGACAAGGGATATAACTTTGATTTGCAAACACATCTTTAAGCCTTTCACGATGACTGTGCCTTACAAAATATTGTGAGTGATTGGTAGAAATTAAAGTTATTTCGTAGGACACTCATCAAGGAAGTAGAAAGCTGGTATTAGTTCTTGGAGCCATAATCTATCCACAGGTGGAGTACAATGCTAGAGCTATTCAATGATAAATATCATACATACTCCTAATTGTCTAATCTACAAAGGTAGATCCAAGGATGGAATTAAGAAACACATGAAGCCTTGGACAACATCATGGATAGATACTATTCTGTCATACATCGATGCCCTATCCATGGTTACTCTAAGGAGAGGTTGTAAAGTTAAAATTAGATGATGATGGTGAGTGTGACATCTGCCAATACAAACATCCTAAAGGATGTTGCCTTGTCATGTCACACTTGTAGAAGTCTAGGGTGTATGCACTGAATCCTAAATTAATAAGAAGATAAGCACCCAAAATATTTCCTTATCCTCAAGGCAATCCATGGCAATTCCACCAACAACAACAAGCTTATTTTCCAAATGGAGCTCCACGATAATCGTATGACTAACACTAATAGCGGAAACACCCATAGTCATGGGGGATGCCACCACTAAGGCAGCAATACCCTTACAGGCAGCCAAATCTATATGGGTACTCTATTTAGTAACTAATGTCTCCACGTGACTCTTCTAGTCATGTTTCTTTTCAGCTTCACTACTACCCTCCAGAGTATCATAGAACTCATTATCCATCTACTATAGGGGAAACCCCATATGCCTATTAACCCTATCATCCTTTCGCACATGCTCCTCCACCCTCCATCCAATTACCTCCTACTCCATCTATGCAGGGCAAAAATTCCATCATAGCCACAACAACGTAATGCTACTAGGGTTATTAACTTGTAGTCAATTTCCCAGCTAAATGGTTCAGAACCCAAATCCTGAAAATGACCATTCTTCCAACACAACAATCCTTCAAATTCCTCACAAACTAATGCAACTAACTACGTTGTCTCTTCCTCATCCTCTACATCAAATCCTTTCAAGAGCCCTTCAAACCAAGCACCTCCTAAGATCCACACTATCATGCTAACTCACATTGTATCTGATTGGATCAAGGTTGGAAACCTTCCCAAGAAAAGATCTGACCATGGGAGTCCTCTCATCTACTTGCAGATTGCTAGAAATAAGCCATGCAAGGCTCTTCTTGATTCATGTTTTAGTGTCAATCTAATTTCCCATGACCTGTATAGAACATGGAACCTGCCACTTCTTAAGAAGAGCAATATCTGTCTAAAATTGGTAGACCAATTAATCACGATTCCTTTGGGACTTGTAGAGGACATTGTGACCACTATTTGTGGGTGGTCCTATTTAGTTGATTTTTTGGTGATCAAGGTTGAAAATTATAGGGAAGGCTTTCCAATTATTATGGGAAGGACATGGTTATGCACTATTGATGCACGAATGGGCATCAGAGATCTCTCCTTGGAAATTTCCAAGGAGAATGAATTTGGAAAGATTGAAAAGAAGAGAGTTCCATGCATCATGTACAATGATACAGAGTGTAATTGTGTGCAGAAACTCTAGTTTGTCAAGAGCACATTCATCAAAGCATGTAGATAGTATGTAGATGAATTTGAAGTTCAAAGGTGCCTATATGCAATAACCACAAAATAGGAGGGCACCTAGTGGCTGACAGCTGATCTTAGAAGCAACACACTTTTGCATGAAACTTGCTTAGAGTTTGACATGTGCATATGTTAAAGGCATGGATAAACTAGAGCAAGTTCATCACCAACTCTCTGATAATGAAAATGATGATACTAATTAGGAAGAGTTCGAAATCCCTAAAAATTTTAAATAAGAGCCCTTAGGGTTGAATGCTCTACTTACCAACATGGAGTATGCATTTTTGAAAAATGACAAGTTGATAATAATCAATGTCAATCTTGCTCCTAAAGAGAAATAAATGTTGTTCAGGGTGGTCAACAAATGGCCAACAACCTTTGCTTGGTCATATCCTAAACTCACAAGGATTGATCCTAGGATATGCTAGCATTGTATTTACATTTATTTTGCCATGAAGCCTAGGAGGTGACCACAATGGTGGTTGAAACAAAAATTGAAGCAAATCTTCAAAGAGGAGATTAAGTAACTTCTCAAGGCAAGGTTCATGTACCCCATTGTGGATAGTGAGTGGGTTAGCCCACTTGTGATTTGGCAAATCACAACTTTGTATCAACTTCTAGCTGTTAAACATGACAACATTCAAAGATCATTTTTCGTTTCCATTCATTGATCAAATGATCGAAACCATAGCTAGGCATTACTATTAGATTTTTCTAGATGATTATACTAGCTATAACCAAATCGAGATTACACCAAAAGACTAGGCCAAAACAACATTCACGAGTCCCTAGGGGAATTTTGCATATCGCAAGATGGCTTTTGGCTTGTGTAAGGCTCCTACCACTTCTTCACTTATGGAACTACATTCGAGCAAGCCTTGGACTACCTTTAGTAAGTACTCAAAAGATGTATGAAAACAAACCTCTGGCTCAATTGGAAAAAGAGCCATTCGATGGTCTAGGAGGACATTGTACTGGGGCATAGAATTTCTCAGGTAGGGATTGAGATGACCCCTGAAAAGATAAGGGTCATCCAAGGAATCTCTTGTCAACCAAAAACTATAAAAGATATTCAGTCATTCCTTGGACACACTAGTTACTACTAACGATTTATAGAGAATTTCTCTAAGACTGAAACACTATTGGTCAAGCTAACAAAAAAAATGCTCCATTCATCTGGACCAAGGAATCTGAAAAGGCATTCTAGAGCCTCAAGCTAAAGCTCATAGAGACTCCAATTCTATAAGCATTTAACTAGTCCAAACCATTTCATATAATAAGAGATGCATCAAATTATACCTTGGGAGCAATACTTACACAATTGGATGATAAGAAACATCCATATTACATCCACTATGCAAGTTAAAGCATTGTGGGTGCACAGTTAAATTACACCATTGATGAGTCGTCATTTGGAGCGATCGTAATATCGCGTACGCGATATCGTAGCCTGTCTCCTCATCTATAAATAAGAGGTAGACAGATGAGTTTAGGATATAGTTTTTTAGTCCCTTAGTGAAACTCTAGCAATTTTACCCCTCCAGAGATAGAATTATTTTCCAGTGTATGTCCGTAGTGTGGTGATTGTAATTATACGGCATCCTTTATTCGAGTATGACGTACTTGGACACACACATGACCGAAAATAAAGATCGAGATTACTTCATCATTGCATCATTCACTTAGATTAATTATTTAATTAGTTTTTATTTACTACTTTCCTAGTTAATCTCTCTCTCCCTTATCTCATGTTAAAACGTGAAATGAGTATGACTTGATTACGAGCATTTAAGTGTGACTACTTGGTAACCTAGTAGCATACCTAGGATCTGCGCTTGGTAATCCCAGTCGTAGTCATGCACAAAGTCCAAGATGTATACGAAAAATCGAGGAACGGATGCTCATCGCACTTAGGCTAGTTTAGATTCTCTCACCCTTATCTCCTAGCTTAGTTAATATTACTTTCCATTGCCTTCAGGAGTAGCATTAGATTAGAAACCCATCATACACCTCACTCTGGACTAAACCATACCTCATAAAGCTAATACTAGTCTAGGTGAGAAGACAACGAATTGTGACCTATGGCCAACTATCTAGATACCACAACTAGTTCGTCTATAGAGTTCAACCAGATTGCGCGTATAACGCTTGTATTCATATGGTTGATTGTAGGGATACCTCGCCACTCATCATTGGCGCCGTTGCCAGGGACAGTGCTAGTTATCTAGATTAGTTATATCATACAAGGTCACTGTAAAGGACTTAACGATATATATTTTAAGAAGAAATAATTATTAAAAGTCACATGTAATTTCACACACAACTTCACAACCATGCCTCTCCTACAAGACTATAATAATGCCACACCTAGTGATGAAGTTCATTAGAGAACCATCGAACTATATGATGATGAAGATTGGAGTAGACAACCTGAAGTGGGGGTTTCTTATAAACATGAATGGAAACAACGTCATCAAAATGCACAAAAGCATAACTTACCTAATGACGATGAACCCCTACTGGCCACTACAAGCTTAACGCAAATACAAGAGGCTGTTCGAATCTCACGTAGGCATCGTAAAGAGAGCTGTCTACCCAGGCTCGATTTAAATAACTTCTCTAATTTCTCAGGAGGCTATGACTTAGATTGGCATCAACATTTACAAGCCTTCTACGATGCCTGCACATGGAATAAGATTGATAATGGGTGGCAAAAACTCAAGCTCTTTCCTATGACACTCATTGGCTAAGCAAAAGTATGGTATAGATCGTTAAAACCAAATTCAATATGAGGTTGGCCAAAAATGGTAGAACTCTTTAACAAAAGATATCAAACCTACACAAGAGTGTCAGCCTTGAGGAAACAAATCCAAGAGTGGAAACAAGCACAACATGAACCCTTGGACATGGCCTTAGAAAGATATTACGCATTGTTGAACAACTATCTAGACCATGGGTTTTCCGAGGAAAGGCTAATGTACCATATCATTGATGGGCTATGTAATGAAACAAGAGAGACCTTAGGAATGTATACCTAAGGTCAACTATATGAACTACAAACCCATCAAATCCAAGAGCTTATTAAGCGGGTAGCAAAAGAAGAAGGAGAATTAGCTAGATGGGAGAGTGTTGAAAAACATTAACAGGACCAAAATCTCAACTTAACAAAGGTCCATGATCATAAAAAGGAGAAATCAAACTATCACAAGGAGAAAGAACCATCTTTGCCAGTACAACAATCATTAGAAGAAGCTGAGGCAAAGATCAATAAGATGTTGGAATGGACATATCAAAAGTGTGGAGAATTTATCAATATTATTGGAGACAGAGTTTTCACAACCCAAGAAGCAGGATAAAACATTAGACAATTAGAAAGAAGGGATAAGGAAAATAAGAGCTCAACTGCCAATCATACGTATGATTGCAACATATGCCTGTACAATCACCCTAAGGGCCAATGCCCAATCTTGTCACATTTACATGAGCATTGGGGAAACACGTTACATCCAGAGTTCATATAGAGATACTGTGTTTAGTCACAGTGGCAACAATCCCAGTCATGGGGAAAGCCATCCCTAAACCGGAGACACCCTTCATATCCTCTGAATCCAAATGCTTATCATGTTCAACATCCTATTTCTCCAACTGGGCCAATGCACTTTATCTCACCACAGTACCATTCTCCTCAATACTATCAGCCCATGCCTCCAACACAACCACCACCTTGTGCACCTTATACTCCTTCTAATTTTCAACATTCTCATCTTTTCCCTCCTTCTGCATTGCCACCAACTATTCCTAAGGTGTCTATGCCACCGCAACAACCCACGAACATTACTTGTGCTACTACTTCCAACAGCAGTGAAAAGCCTCCTCGACATCCAAAGCATCCCTTCTTTAAACATGACTTTAAGAACGAACAACAAAATTCCAAGACCACTACATCCTCCAGCTTAGCACAAGTCCCACACTGTGGTGCACCCTTATTTTCGAACCCAACGCCTCATGTAACTTCATCAAGGCCACCAACTCACACTCCAACAATCATACGGGCTAATGAACACAGACATGAAGAGTGACAACCCGATCCTTGCATACCATCTTCCGGTCACAAACATCATAGTAGGTCAACTCGTTATCTGGGAACTACATCGTACAAATTGCCCCACTATGCTTATTATAATCAAGTGTGTGATCCCCGATGGGGTAAATGTGACCAAGCCAGAATATTTCCAACATGCAAGGATCCTCATCTTCCATTTATTAATCCTTACCATACTCAACCGATTAGTTATGGGGGATATACCCCATTTTAATAGCAAGCAGGATTAATAAATACTTTTCATTTTCTTTAATTTTACAACTTTTTGTTTTTCAGTTTTTCATTTTTTAATTTCTTGTTTTATCTTCTTACCTTTTTGTCTTTTTGTCCTTTTTACGTTTTTTATAAGTAATCTCGTCTATGAATAAACACTCATGTGGATTGTTAGTTGAGGTGTGTTCTATGTTATTAAGTTTTGAGTGAGCAATTATTTGGATAGTGATCCCATTACACATACTCATCCACTCTACAAATAAGAGGTTCTGTTCGAGGGTACAGTGATATTCTTGACATTCTTCAAACTTAAAATTAATTTTGTGTTCATTGTACCCAAAATGAAGAAGGATGGACCAAGAGGAAATGATTAGGGTGTGACATCAAGGGGACTTGTGGATTCTCTTTGGCGACGACTGTGGGGTTTATCATGCAACGTGGTTGTACTAAGATCCTTGTAGATCTAATGAAAAATGGGAGTAAGAGTAATCAAAAGGGCACTCAAAAATCCAATGCTATTCTCGGGGGTCCCACTGGAAAGACATGCACCCATGCCTGAAGGTTGGCGGCTTCTCTAGATTCAGTATTCAAAAACAAAAAAAAGAAGAAGAGAAAAATAAAAAAAAAAGGAAAAGTGCCAAAAAACAAAAATCACTCCTCCCTTGGACAAAACACCAAGTGATCGTATGCCTTGTTATTATGGTACTCTTATAGTTGCTCATCATGAGATGAAACAATGCGATGTCACTAATTAGAGGAATGCACTTGGTCCTGATCTTGGAATCATGAGTTAATGACATGTTAATCATGCTTTACACGCAGGATTCACTGTGTCCTGGGTCAGTTACCTCATGTCCCAATCTATACAATCCCTTCTATACTTCGTCTCATCTCACTATTCATGTAATTGTAGCTCGTGTCGTGTGTAGCATAGAATTCTTACCTCATTCCGATGATATTTACATGTGTGTGTTTTGTGGAGTTAGTGCGGATTACATTTAACCCTTTTAGTGCCCATGAACACTTTAAGTTTGGTTACACAAGGGCATTATAGGTTGGAGCCTGCTTTGGGGAGGACCCACTTACGTAATCTTTTGTAATCTTCACTTATGATATAGCTCACACACACCATTTCTCACCCTTAGCTTATTTTTCATAATAATCTTCCCTTACTATTACCCCTCTAAATTTCAACGTTCCCATGAACCATCACATAACCTTTTTCTTATCACCCAAGGTTTTATTGATAAAATCCATACCATCATCATTAATTGTGCCTTTCGAATTAACGGAATTACCTTAGAATTCCTTCATAATAGCCCAATGTCCTCAGCTTACAACGTTGATGTCAAGAAAATCCTTTAAAAATTTAGTATTTTTGTTGTGCCTCATGTCACTAGGGATATCGCGTCCCTGCAACTTATAAATAGGTGACCCCTTGCAACACTTAGCATCATTTTTGCCATTCACAGGGGAGTTTTCGAATTTTTTCTCTACGACTTACGATTGAGCGACCCTTGCTTTTCTCACTATATCTTGTTCGCTAGTACTTTGATTTTAATCTCGTTTAAACCTGCTTGAACCCAGAGTGTTCAGCTTAGTCGTGGGGAAGGGACACCTGCCGAAAAGCACCTAACGTTTTTAGAATTTATCATTGCCCAAAGGACATCATCTAGGGTAATTAGTTATAACACTCAGAATAATTGTGCCCAAAAATCTTTTAACCCCTAGGCATACCAGGAAATTAAAATTGGGAACCACCTAAGTAACACAGACTCATTATTACAATCTTTCAGGCAAGATGACACAGAGATGAAATAAGATCATTAATTAAGGTAAGCAATAAGGTATAAGTTAATTTCAAAAACAACCTTACTAACGCTTGACCCCATGTGATTGCAGATGGTTCCGAAACGTGGACAACAAGAAGGTCCTTCTCAAGGTGGAAGCAAACGATCTCGGAGAGGTGGAAGACAAGATCCTACCGGACAATATGCAGAATAGGAGGAATAATCATTCAGCATTCATTAAGAAGATCCACCTACCATACGGTCTGGGCAGGTAGAATGAGGAGCTACTGTAGCACCTGAATAGGGACGACATCTCACGTTGCCCCAAGATTGTGTTCAAGCCATCCATGAAAAGTCCACATTCACTGCGGTGATTGTGGAATTGAACTTCGAATCTTTTGTAGAGTTCACTCCTGAGGTCGTTAGGTATCACCTCAAAGGATCCCCATTATGGCCTACCCTCTCTAAAAGTGGTGCCTGGTACCTAGGAGAGACGTACCAATTTTGGCACAATAGGGAGCAAGGCACCACTGTCAATATTTGTGGTGTGACAGTTGATTTCTCCATGCAGGCCATTTTGGAAGTGTTAACAGCAGGATGCTCGAGGACAGAGCTCGAGTAGTAGGTAGCAACCACCCACATCAAATATGAGGCAGAATTTG
>MNCI01005245.1:252806-314993 GCA_015680685.1 Gnetum montanum | reverse complement strand
GAAGATAGCGAACTGCGACCTAAGGCTAACTATCTAGATACCACAACTAGTCTGTCTGCGGAGTTCGACCGGATCGCACATGTAACGCTTGTATTCGTATGGTTGAGTGTAGGGGTACCTCGCCACTCATCAACCACCATGAAGAAAGAACTAATGGTAGTGGTGTATGCTCTGGATAAGTTCAGGCACCATGTTCTTGAATATAAAGTATTTATGCACATTGACCATAGTGTCATTTGCTTCCTCATGAACAAGCCAACGGTGAGCCGCCATGTCATATGGTGCTTAGTGATCTTACAGGAATTTGATCTCACAATGGTAGATCAAAAGTGGATTGAGAATGTGATCATTGACCATCTATATCTAATTACGATGGGATGATAAAGAGGAGGAGAGCCCACTCTCTAATCAATTTCTAGATGAACTCCTCTTTGCTGATGCAATTAATGAATAGATGCCCATAGTATCAAAATGGTATGATGGCATCCTTACTTATTTTCTCACTCAATAGATGGCATAATATTTAGACTATGGGAAGAAATAATAGTTTTTTCATTAGGCCAAATGCTTCATGGAAATCCATAGACACCTTTACAAGCTATGCATCGATGGCCTAGTTTGTTGGTATGTACTTGATGCTAATGAACTACGCGTTCTCCAGGATGCTCATGAGGGTTAGGGAGATGCATAGCCATTAAGATCCTAATGGCAATTATTGCCCAACAATCTTCAAGGATGCCAACCAATTTTTCTGATCCTGTGAACACTGTCAATGAGATGGTGGGATGATTGCACAAATGGAGGGTCCTCAACAGTGGATGCAACGATTAGAACCCTTCGATGTATGGGGCATCGAATTCATGGGTTCCATCACACCTATGCAAAATGGAAAGGCATATATAATCTTCATTATTGATTATTGCACAAAATGGGTAGAAGCAATGGCCGTCATCGACCATACATCATCCACTACTATGTGGTTTGTACAACAAAATGTTGTGAACAAGTTTGGGGTGCCACGTGTGCTAATTTTTGACAATGAAACCCATTTTACAACTACTAATTTTTGTAAGTTTATGCAATGCTTAGTGGTTGAACATAAATTAACAACACCCTATCACCCCCAAGTCAATAGTCAAGCAGAGGTTACTAACAAGAAGATCATAAAGATTCTAAGAAGAACTATTAGAAAATATAGGAGAGACTAGAACATGAAACTTAATGATGCCCTTTGGGCCTACCACTTAACATGGAAACTTCTTATAGGCTACGCTCCCTATGAGCTGGTGTATGGAAAATTACCAACTCTACCTCTCCAATCTATGCTCCATACACTTTCAACAACCTGTGACTTGGACCTTAACCTAAGTTTAGCACAAAAAGAAAGACTACTTAATCTAAATGTGTTAGACAAAAATTAATTGCTAGTCCTATCTTTGAATGAAGTGCACAATGCATTCAACAAACAATGACATGACCTAAGAATCAAAAGGATCAAACTTCAACCTGAAGATAAGGTCCTCTACTGGAATCCCACATATGTTCCTCAAAAAAAACCAAATTCCAAAGATTGTGGGAGAGGCCTTATATAATCAATGAAACCTTTCCTTCTAGGGCCATGATCATATCCAAACCTAAAAACCCAAACAACAAGTAGTTGGTCAACATCCAATAGGTGAAGCCTTTCCATGAACCCATGCAAGCTAGTGGAAGTAATGCCTCAACGAATTGACAACCATGCTCAATTTTTCAAACCTCCTCCTTTCCACTCAATTGTGAGGGAGATGGCCACCCATGCTAATCATATATGTGGCTCCTTAGTTTTTAGACATTTTTACTTTCTGCAAATTATTTATTTTACACCCTTTTTTATTTTAAAACTTTTTCCTATTTTACACCATTTTTTATTTTACACCATAGTTAGTACATTTAAATTTTTCTTGAATATTTTACACTTTCTTATATATTTTACTTTATTTTAGTGTGATTTTCTAATTTCTGTTAATAAACATGTTTTGTGCCAATAGGACAGAGTGGTGTTGTAGCTCTTACTAATGGTGGTTTATGCTTAATGTTTTTGTTTGCTAATGTCTGGTTTATATTTTTGAATTTTTGTATCAATGGCTGAGACATGGTTTCTTTTTCACGGAATAGATAGTGAGTCCATGCCATCCACCCATCCACAATAATCTATGGTTTTCCTTTTTTTGGAAATATGATGTCCTTTTCATTAAATAAACCTTTAATAAATTTGTGACCTTGGTGGTGTCTGGAATTAGGAAGGATTCAAAGATTTGCACAGGATGTAACTTCAAGGGAACTTAAACATTTTTTTCTTTTCTACTTGGATGCATGAGTGTTTTCATGGATTTCGTATTGTTCTGTTTTGACCATAAACAAGAAGTTAAATAAGTCTTAACATGGTGTGGTTTCCATTAACAAACAAAAAAAATAAAAAAAAATTGATTTGAATTCAAAGCACACCCCTTAGACAAATAAATGGGCTACAAGCATTGGTTATGGGACTAGAAAGACATGTTACCCATGCCTGAAGGTCTCCTCTAACTAAGGCCCTCTCTCACCTCCTACTTCTATTTTCTTATCTTTAAGGAAGAGTGGTTGTTCTGTGAAAGCACTCTTATGTCTCAATGGGGTGGATCAGTCTTGGAGTGGCAATGCAAAGTCACTGAAGGTGATTGGTTTAGGTTTAGATTGAGGATGGATCTTCTTAGGTCATTTGAACACAAATCCACAAGGAACTTCTTATAGCCTCAATTCGAAACTCCATTCCACCTTCTCCGTCATCCATCCATGTAGCTTGTAACTCACCTCACTATTTGTGTCCATGTTCTTGTTTCATGTATTTGTCTAATGTACTTGAATTCTTTTGTAGAATCTTCCATGTTTGGTCCTTAACTTTCATAAACCATTAATTACCTATGAGGTCCACGAACTCCTTGGGTTGAGGTTATGCAAGGGAAAACAACGTATGTGCCTACTATGGGGTGGATCTACATGCATATCTCTTGGTTGGATTCATTAAGCATCTTACCCTGAGGCATTTTGCAATGAGAATCTTTCATACACCCATCTTCTACATCCAACTGCGTGCTCCTTTAAAGTATCTTGTTCAATTCACACATTCTCCATCAAATTTTTCAATTTTCAAACTTTCATAGACCTCTTCAATGATTTTATCATATTCTTGGCTTTTCTAGAACTCCATGGACCTCATATTCATTCAAAAATTCCTTATATTTTTTGACATATTCAAGTTTGAAAATTTTCTTTATAAACCCCGTAATTGGGACTCTATCGACAGAGCCCATGTGTATACATGGCCACATTGATGTAGTGTAAATATCCTATATATATGTGTAACCCCCTTGGAAATTTTCACATTTACTCTTAAATTCCCAAGGAGATTTTGTAGTTTTCAAAGCCAAGAACCTTCCAGAGCCCATAACTTCTTAACTGTTTGTTTGAATTACTCCACTCTTCAACCCTATAGCTCCTGGAGGTAAGCTCTTAGTAATGGGGGCCTTAAACGTGTCATTTTTGATAGAAAATGTTTCAACATTTTTTAACTCTCAAAAAGGTTTTACTAAGGAATCAACATTAAAACACCAAATTATAGCAGTGAAACCCTTCCAACAAGCTCCAGTGAGAAAGGGAAGGAAAACACATCCTTTCTCATTCCTCATCAAAAACTTATAAAATAGGAGGGATACCACACTACTGAAGCAATATGGACAAAAGACCTCTTACTGTATCATGGTAGGAAATAATGAAAGATAAATTGCTCACCAAGCTTCAAGAGGAGGAGCAACCACCACCACCATCACTTGCAACACTGGAGAAAACATCTAAAATGTAGGTAGCTACAAAGCATCTAAAGAAATTTACAGAGTAGCTATTACAACAATAGAAAGCCTTCGAAGATAGTGGAAAATCTTTGATGTATCATCCAGCCATAAGTCATCTAATTTAGGTCACAAGAATCATTAGCTGGCTGAACAATGAGATGATATCATTTTTCCTTTAACAAAGAAACTAAACATCCATTCATTCCAATCCTAGTATTAGAGAAGTCACAGTATCCATAACAGGATAAGCATTCCCAAAATTTTTTCAGAATGCAGCAACGTTCACTATAATGCTAGAAGAAGATGAAGAAGTGATAATCGTGGTTATGTCACACAAAGGCTAAGAGACAACAACAAAGGTGATGATAGATCATGTTGGAGAAGCCTTAAGTACTTATACTACATTTTTCGCTAATGTTGCTACCATGATAGTTGTACAAGCATTAGAAAGAGCAAATAGTAGAATGATTAATGCTACCGAACACAAAGAAGTATTAGAACAAGTAGTGAGAGTCAAGTAATCGATTTAGGGGATCTTTGATCTTGTAAAAGATATACCAACTACCTAGTCATAACTATTGAAAATAAGGAGTAAGCTCTTGATTGTGAACATGCAACTTAAGGAGGCCACCATTAACAAATGACAATTATCCACTAAGATTGAAAAACATCAAGCCCACTTGTCAAACCCTACCATTCCTAGGCTAGAACTCATCAAAGATGAAGTCTTTTAACATCTTTAACAAAAATATCAAGAAACTGAGAATGTTACTGAGAAACTTGATGTTTTTTATGCGCTACTATTAGAAAGAATGTCAAATTACACTAACCATGATCTTCATCAAGTTCATAAGTAAAATTTGGTGCTAACTTGAGATAATCATTACCTATAGAATGCTAGTAAGAAAAAGATCAAATGGAAGAATACAAACTCCAATAGAAAAAACAATATGCCAAAGTAAACATAGAATTGAGGACGTTGGCTATAAAAAACAAAAATATCTTGATGGAGGAGGTTTAGGCCCTTCACTAGAAGACTATAATTAAGGTTGCTATTTGGAAGGATAAAGTCCTAACATATACACAAGTTAAAAATCTAGTTAGTTCAATATTTTCCTATTTTTATTAAGAAACTAAGTTTTATTTTTGTTTACTAGAGGACAAGTCTATAATCAGGCGTGGACGTATGATGCAACATCAATAAGATAGCTACATTAACGCATGCCCATCAATGCATCCCTATTGACACATCTCAACATGTGTTCACACATGTGCATTGATGCTAATCCTCCCAAAGCCTATATAAGTGAGTACATCAACCATACTTATGGCATTATTTTAGTTAAATCCTTAGCAAAACTCTTGTACTTTCTTTTTATAGAACTTAGCAAACTTTTCCCATCGAGTGTTGCAACATGCATTGAATTTATTGTATGCAATTATATTTGAGTGCAATATGTACCTAGACACGATTGCATGAATGGTAATAAATTCAAGATTTCTTCTATCCATCGTAATACTTTAATTAGTTTAAGTTTATTTTCTTGCATTTTACTTTGAATATAGTTTTCTTTCTTCTTGTTCTTCTTCAGCATTTACTATTCTGTTTCATACGTAACATGAGTATGACCACTTCTAGTATAATATACTAACAATGCACTATGGGAGATCCGAATAGCCTCTTGTATTTGTATTAGGCTTGTAGTGGCCAGTAGGGGTTCATCGTCATTAAGTAAGTTGTGCTTTTGTGCGTTGGGATGATGCTGCCTTCGTTTATGTTTATAATAAATCCCCACCTCGGATTGCATACTCTAAGCTTCATTGTCATATAATTCGTTGGTTCTCCAATGAATTGCCTCACTAGATGTGGCATTATCATAGTCTTGTAGGAGAGGCATGGTTGTGAAATTGTGTGTGAATTTGTATGTGACTTTTTGTACTTATTTCTTCCTAAAAGATATATCGTTAATTCCTATACAACGACCTTGTATGATTTAACTAATCTAGATAACTAGCACCGTCCCTGGCAATGGTGCCAATGATGAGTGATGAGGTACCCCTGCACTCAACCATACAAATACGAGCACTTCACACACGATCCGGTCAAACTTCGCAGACAGACTAGTTGTGGTATCTAGAGAGTTACTCGTAGATCACAGTTCGCTATCTTCCCACCTAGACTAATATTAGCATTGTCATGTATGGTTCAGTCCAGAGTGAGGTGTATGATGTGTTCCTACACTAATGCTACTCTTGGGTATGATGGGAAATAATATCAACTAATCTAGGAGAGTGAGAGTGAGAGAGAATCTAAACTAGCCTAAGTGCAATGAGCATCCATTCCTTAATCATCCGTACACATCTTGGACCTTGTGCACGACTACCACTAGGATTACCAAGCGCATGGCCTAGGTACGCTACTGGGTTACCAAGTAGTAACAGTTAAATACTCGTGATTAAGTCATACTCATTCCGCGTTACTAAGAGATAAGGGTAGAGAGATATTAACTAAGAAAGTAACAAATAACAATACCAATTAAATAATTATGCTAAGTGGATGTTACAATGATGAAGTAATCTTGATCTTTATTGCCAGTCATGTGCGTGTCCAAGTACGTCACACTCGAATAAGGATGTCGTACAATTACAATCATCACACTATGGCATGCACTAGCAAAAAGGGTTGAGAGGAAAAACTAACAAAAACTCCCTACCTTAATACTAAAAACTTAAAGAAAACTTAAAACAAAAATTGCCTCTACCAAAACTGCCTACCTCTTATTTATAGATGAGGAGACAAGCTGTGATATCGCGTCTAGGCTACGATATCGCAACCAACAATTCATGACTCAACATACCCCCATGACTAAATGAAAACTCGTCCTCGAGTTAAAGTGAGAACAAGCTTTGTTGATTACATAGTGGATAGGTATGAGATTATTAATTGACTAAAACTAGAGAGATGAATGATGTGGTCTCACTACTTTACACAATTATTTATCCAATCATCTTGATAACATAGGACAAAAACAAAATGCATAGTATTTATTTTTGCGTCATGACTAGTAATATTATTGATAAAAACATAGTAAATATCTGCAAAATCATAAAGTAAGTGACTATAAAAAATATAAAGTTATAAAGAAAAGGAAAATTATAAGAAATAAAAAACATACTAAGAATTGAAAAATTTTGAAGAAATAATAAAATATCAAAAATATAGAAAGGATTAAAAATTATAAAACTACAAGTGAAAAATGCACTTATTAATTCTTGTTTTAGGATGGGGCATCCCCCCCATGACTAAACTTATGCGTGAGAATTCAGAAAATGGATCACACATTCCATGAATCATACACAATAGGTTTCCCATTTATCATCTTTAGTGATTTATGTTTTGACTTATTAGCCCATTTGATATAGATGATAATCAAGTTTTAATCATTTGGAGACATACACAATTGGATTCGAAGTTATTTCTATTTGAGAAGGTCCAAATATATTTTCTTTTTTATGTTATATTTTAGTTTTTAGGTCTCCTTGTTCATTACTTTCTTCTAATATATGGTTAGGGCATGATGAGCGGCTAGGTACCCCTACGCCCAACCATACGAATCACGGGCGTTCACATGCGACTCGGTCAAATTCGGTAGACTATAAGTACTTAACATACACCAGACTCTAACTAGCGAAAACTTGGGTTAGAATGGTCATTGTCTTCCTAATCTCACTTGTGATGTTCTATTTACGATGGTTAAGTGAGATTAAGGCTAATGATTTTATAGCTTTTTACTTATCTTTTGGTGTCTAATTATCTTGGAAAGTAAGGCTAGAGGATTAAGTAATTTAAGACTATCTTAATCTAAACCTTAACTACTCTTAGCATAAGTATCCGATCTCATCGTCTGAGCATCCCCTAACACTACTGGGTTACCAGACGTTAAGCGTCACTGGGTTACCAAGCATTGGGTTTACATTCGAGATGATCGTACTTATGGCGTTCACAAACTTGTAAGAGAGCGAAAGTAATTAAAATAACAAGAACAAAAACTTAAGTAACTATCAAATCATAAACATATTAAACTAATGAATGTAATAAATGACTAAGTCCAAATGCTGCAAGGAATGCTTGAAGAGTTCGTCTTTATTGCCGTTCATGCCAATGGGCTCAAATACATCAACGCTCGAATAAAGAGCTGATCACTTTTCTTACACCTACTGTGGGCACTTGGAAAATATTCTATCTACTGCAAGAGCTTCACTACAACTGACTAAAAGATGCCTAAATGAGGTAGAAGGCCCTCTTATTTATAGGCTGAAATAGGCTCCGCGTAAACAGGGCCACATCGACGCATGGAAGGTTATGTCGACGGGGCCGCGTCGACGCAGTCGCATATACACGGCCCTGTATATGTGGCCTAGTCGACGCATCAACTAATGACACTTCATCATATCCCCATGATTGAGTAAAAACTCATCCTCAAGTTACTCTACAATTGGGAAGGTATGGAGTTTTATTTACAATGCACATGACTTGACACACACATGACACAACATCAATTTGACCAAGTGCCCGAGTTACAGAGAGGGACAAGTTACAAAAATTGGTGGTGTTCAAAGACAAAATTAAATACCTTGCTAGTCATGGAGTCCCTACCATGTAGAATGATGCACAAAATTGTTGGAGAAGATCACACCATCCTTGGGGATGGTGGTTCCGACGGACCTTCACCAGGTTTTGACCCATGCGATGGTGGTGGCATAAATGATGGTTGTCCCACAGCAGCTGCAACTTCTGGAGGCAATAGGAAAGCCTCCAAGAGAGCCCTCATTTTTTCTTCTTTTCTTTTGGGATAGTTCACTGTCTAGGTAGCTTCACCAATGTGTGCTAGAACTAGAACCTCCCAAGGGCATGGTAGCGCCAAGAAGAGTTCTTTCAGGTTAACATACCAGGCTCTAATTGATGCCTATAGCTGCTAGTAGTCATTTATTCGATGGCCCAGGTTCTCTATGAATGTATGTTGTCCTTTAAATCACGTGCGAAGAACCTCAAGTTTCGTGTTTGTTATTTGTAGGTTTTGCTTTGTTGCTTTATGCACTTGGAACTCTCTCTCGTATAGAGAATATGAGGCGACCACTTGCTTTTCCAGCTCTGACCGCAGTCTCCTGGCTATGAGCATAGCCAGGTTTGCATAGCAAAGGTTGGCAAGCTCCATATATTTTGTCATCTCCTAAATTTGCAGCTCCTTAAGGCAGATTTCAGCTTTCTTGTAGTCATTCAACCCATCAAAGATAGGTTGCCATACGTCGCCTCCTTCTCGGAGCTGTTGGAGTGCTTGGTTCATTTTGGCCTTTGCGGCCTGAATCTGCTTTTCATTTACTTTCTTCTATAATCCCACTTGGTCCCTCTAATGATTTTTGATGTTTTCAAATTTTAGGACCTCATTCTTCCAAGTGGTGATTTCAATTGCAGATTTCTATCGCAATGCCCAAACCTCCTCCAATGACAGATTTCAGTTCTCAACAGCCAACCTTCTTACATCAACATTCACCCTGGCTATTTCTTCCTGTTATTGGTGGATAAAATTTTTCATGTGTTCATTTTCTGCACTAACATTGCACAGGCGATGAACCTCCATGGTCAATCGGACATTCTCCTGGCGAACCTCCACTAAGTCCTTGTCTAAATGATATGCTCGAACATCCACCAAGGATTTATCAAAGATCGTCGACTCTTGCACATCCTTAACGATCTGAAGTTTCAATTGAAGTTGTTAAAAGGCTTCATCTCTGGTGATTCCGCAGTCAAGGATGGCTAGATCGACAAGTTGGGCTCTTAATTGGGCTACTTCCATTGCCAAGCGTTGACAAGCAGCTTGAGCAGCTTCAAGTTGCCCTTCCAAAATGAGGCTCTTACCCCTTGCTAAGAGAAACTCCAACTGGGTTGCAGTAATGTTGTCCGGAATGTTGAAGACATCCAGAAGTGGTTGCCTGATCCCCACCAGTCAGTCCAACAACTCCTCGTGTTGTGCTGCATCAATCTTGCTACGCAAAGTTCCGGCAAATGCCTATACATCTTATAGTCCATGAATGTCCGATATAGGTGCTGCTGATGCATTGAGAGCTGTAGCAATTGTATCAGCAACCACTTCGACTACAGTCTCCTATCCTTGGTGCTGCATCACCAAGACTGTTGCCCCCTGACCATCTTCCAAGCTTACCGAAAAGGTAGCAGCATTCCCAGAGATTTCAGAAAATAGTTGTCAAGTTGATATTGTTACCTCTTAAACGCTAGGATCTATCCTTGTTAGTACTTGCTTTCGAGCTATGGAGAACATCGGCCCTGCTCTTTCAAGTAAGCTAACTGATCGAGCCACTTGCTCCAGGTGGCTCATTGCAGGGCGATAGACCGAAGGGTCTTCTCCTCCGCCAGTCCTACTAGATTGCTCTTGCTGGCTCAAGAGCATTTGTCGGATTTTGCAGATGTGTTCTGCTATGGTTTGCAAACCTAGCCTTGTTGCTTGTGTAGGTGGTGGAGGTGGTTACTACTCCTCCTCTGTCTATGTGGTGGTAGGATTTTTATCCTTCATCATTTCCTGCTAAGAGGCAATCAGGGCATGCCAGATTACATCATTAGAGTACCGTGTTATCCCTGCCTGTTTGCACAACTTTTGGATTAGGCAGGGAAAGGGGAGAGCTCGTCTTCGATGTTCACTTTCAGCGAACCTCTTTTCAATTTCACCACTAATTTCGACCTAACACCACTAATTTTGGCCTAACACTTTGAAACGAGAACGACTCAAGCCCTTTCCAGCATTCGGGAGGCAAAACTTGACTAAGGCATGGAACTCACGCCCAGCTTGTTCAAGCCAGCTTGCTTACACTGTCAAGCTAGCTTGCGCTCAACACGACCAACTCCAATAGCTTCAAAATCAAGTCAAAGATGGTCCAATTTGAGAGTACAATGTATCCTCAACGGCGACTCATGTCCACTCTAGGTTTTAGCATCCAGAATTCAAATTTCGAGCCAAATTGAACACACGCTGCAACACATGCTGTGGTCACGCTGTAGTCACACTGGCAGCGTGACTCTAGTGTGACCAACTTTCAGAGCCTCAAAAATAAGTCAAAATGACTTGATTTCAAACGTGCAAGTCATCTTTAGGGTTCATCATCAACAACCTCCAAGCCCAACCTCCAAAATTCTAGTTTCATGTCCAAAATTGCAAGTCACATTGTGGTCACGCTACAACGTGAGTCCAGCGTGACCTACCTAAAAGTGGCTTAAAATAAGGCACTTTTAGGCTCAATTTGTTAATCACAGTCAAGAAATCCTTACACTTCAAAAATTAGGGTTCAAAATTCAAAATTTGGTGAAAAATTGCAAGTCTTTGTTCACTCACGCTGAGTTCACGCTAAAGTCACGCTGCAGCGTGAGTGCAGTGTGTGCACACTAAGGACACGCTTCGACTAAATCAAGTCATGTGGGAAGTCCTGATCAAGCAAAGACGCCTTGAACAGCCACAAAAACACTCAAATCAAGATCCTACAATAGTCAAGTCAGAGATCTAGAAGTTTCAAGTGAGCCAAAGCCAGTTTCTCTTGTTGTACATTATAATTTCATTGTAAATTTTCATTCATGAGCTTGTCAGACTCTTACACTGCGAATTGTATGTGCTTCCATGAGCGTACGATAGCTTGAGTGAGTTGTCACACGTTGTAAGATACAATGCACTTGGTCCAAAACACAGCTTATCCACACACGTCCAACTCACATACAGCTGTTCATCGGACACGTGTTATTAGATTCATTTTCCTCTCATCTCCCAGCCGTTGATTCCATTCTTGAATTCCACACTCGAGCCTAGCCCAGCCCTATAAATACCTTGTCGATTCTCATAAACTAGGTTGGGAATTTTGAAAGTTGACGGCTTGGGAAGCATCAACCAGCAACCTAGGATGCTTAGACACACTTGACTCTTAGCATCTGAGCACTTCACACATCATCCCAGGGATTAGCACTTAACCTGCCATCCACAGGCACAGCTACACTTTGATCGGTGCACATTCTTATTTAAATAATACAATATAGTTCATTATTGCATGCCATTTACATTGTTTGCTCTGTTTATGCTCTATTTATAATATATTTCTGCATATGTTCTGTTTAAATTTTGTGCATCGCCATTTACAATTCAAACATCAATTTATGATAACCCAGCACAAGCCGTAGTTTACGCTCACGGAAGTCCTTAGTTAATTTGCATGCAAACCATCCAAGGCAGTCTGCCTTCGTTTCCTTTTCCAACTTGCCCTCAGGAGAAGGCAGGGTCAGTTGTGTCTACCTGACAATCTTTCGGTGTTTGTTTTCCCTTCCAGCCTTACACCGATGATTTAGGTTAGTCTAGTAAATTGGTGCTAGAAGGAGGGCCAAACCTATTTACTATTTGTCAAACCTTAGTCACGCTACGATTCAAAACGCTGCACAGATCAAGTGCTGAAAACTAAAGCCTAACTCGACTTACTCACGCTGAGGTCACTCACGTTGAGACTCACTCACGCTGATAATCACTCATGCTGAGCTTGCTCACGCTAAATCCTGTTAGACACGCTGAGCTTACTCACACTGAGGTTGCTCACGCTGCAGTTACACACGTTGTGCTAGTTACTGACACTACACAAGCTGTCAACTAGTGACACTGCACACGCTGCAGGTTAGTCACGCTGCACGCTGTCAGCTTGGACACATTGTCATGGAATCTTCCCAGGTCAACCCTACTTGTGCAATCCTCACACAAGAATAATATAACTTCATTTGTGTGAAGATTCAAGCCCACCTGCCTATCGATCGCATGGAAAGAGAGGGGAAGCGAAACTATGAGCTCATCTATAAGAGAGGTCATGAGTTCACTTCCTCAGCATTTAACAAATCTCCCTTTCTGAGCCCCATCATCGACTCATATCCCAGCTTCTCATGGCAAAGAGTCAAGCCTTATAGCCACCTTCGATAGAGCCTCAGAATGGAGATGAGGAAGATAACTTTATCGTCCAATCTAAGCATGGGGATTCATACCATACCGTCAGTCCTCACGCCTATAGAAACCCATTGTTCCAACCTTTCCTGGAAGGGACCATGCTTCCTCCTTCGTTCGCATACATGCGAGGACCGGTTTCTCAACAAGAAGTACTAGCTTCCACGTCCACCCACAAGCACAAACCCATGGGGCACCTCTGACTACTTCAGCACAACATGTTCAAGGTGTCACCTCACAACCTATGGCTAGGCAGTGGGTTGCACCAGCTATCCAGCAATACCAACCTACTCTCTATAACATACCACACCCTCTAATCCCATCCTTGAATGTTGTTCCACTGCAACAACTGACAATCTAACAACCTCCCTTTCCACAAACAATGCAATAGCCAAATTACTACCAATCATAATCCATTCAACCCATTGGTTTGTTTACCGCCCAAGAGTGGGTGGACATGAAGAAAATGATGCACATGTTGACCGAAGAGGTACAACGCCTTAAAACCACAAACACTGAGGAAGTCAAGGTGCTAGATTTCTACCAAGATGACCCAATCCACCCTTCAGTTCCACCATTAACCTTACCAAAGGAAATCCCATTACCTTAGCTAACCAAGTACAATGGAGAGGAAGATCCAAATGCCCACCTAGTGACATTTTGACTAGAATGCCTACTCCTTCAGGCCTAGCCTCACTCAATTCTGCAGGTGTTTGCTATGTCCTTAATGGGAAAAGCCTTAGATTGGTACCGAGCCTTACCCCATAACTTGATATTCTCTCTGGAGGATTTTTTGCACCAATTTCTCACCCATTTCAAGTATAATCTAAAACCTAAATCCACTTTGGATAGCCTGATTTAGATTAAATAAGTGCCATTAGAGCTAGCATAGAAATTTATCCAAAGGTGGAGTGTAGCCCTCAACGAACTCCACGAGCCCATACCTGAGACATACTTGCTCACCATTTTTAAGGCTTCTATGAATGATTTTATTAAGTCAAAAATTTATTACTTGAGTGCTCGTACTTTGAGTCAAGCATTCGCACAAATTAAAAACATAGAAGAGGCAGTGCAATCAAGCACAGAAACTAACATACTCGTAAGCAAAACACACCAGTGGCAACGATGGCCGCAATCACAAAAGCAACCAACTGGGACCCAACAGCTAAGCAACCCAAAGCCCCAACTGACAAAGCCACCAACTTTGGCGCCAACTCACCTACATTGGCAGGGGCCACCCCAAGGCCCAACTTTCAGCACAAGGACCGCTCAAAGTATACACCATTACCAATGCAACCCTCTCTTGAAAGCTGGGCAAATCCAACATAAACACGTATCAGAGATTACCTGCCAAAAACATGACAGGTACTGCGAGCTACTAAGGAACCCCACCTTAGTAGTACCAAATGAGCCCCCAATCCCACAACATTTTAAATTGGACCAATACTATCATTACCATCAAATGGCTGGTTATAATACAGACAACTCTCATCCCTTGCAAGATGACCTGCAGGGAATGATAGAACAAGGCCAACTAGTGATTAACATGGTAAGTCAATCCAACACAGACAATGCCTCCTATGTCATAAACTCAATTAGCATAGGTGGCAAGTCCAAACCTATGCAACAACCCCTTGTGATCCGTGTGCCTCCTAACAAGGCAAAGGTTCCCATAGCCTCCACAAGCAAGAGGCCTCCATTTGTTATCAAAGTGCCACCTCATGCACCTGCCATACCCTTTGCATCCAAAATTATTTTAAACTACCAATCATTCGCTAAAATGTTAAACGGACATAACGCAACAACAACAACTGCTAGACAACCTTTCGTCATCAAGGTGCCACAACATGATGGCCCCTCACATACCCGAAGCCCAATAGTGGGCAACATCTCAATCTCTCCTTCCTTAAGGGTCGACCCCACTAAGAACCCTGGTAGGCCCACCAAATGGCAACGCAAGAGGATAAACGAGCACCTCGCAATCCCCATGGTTGAAGCAAAGGCCACGACCAGTAAACAAAAATTGAACATTGGGGCCCCTACCCCCAAGCAGGCTGAGCAAAGCAAGCCTAAGTCCCCTCCGCAAGAGATCTATCTTTCAAGCCACATGGAGGAAGTCAAGGCCAACACAATCACTAACGACAAGGACTTCATAGTTGCACTAACCCAAGTAAAAAAAATGTTCAAGCAAAAGAACACAACGTCCAGCTTGTGTGACCTGGTCATGACCTCATCTACTCACTGCCAAGCATTGGCCAAGGTCTTAGCCTCCATTCCTGTTATGGAAGACATCACTGCAAATGAGGCATTCATCTGCACAACAATGTTGCCCCCTACACCACAAGAATTAGGTTCAGCAATCTTAATCTTTCGCAATGATGTAGTTAAAGTCAACCCCGCACCAGGGAAGGTTACTACAGCTCCACTATCCATCAACATTCGTGTTGGGTAGTGTATTATCTGCAGAGTACATGTTGACGATGGTGCAGCAACAAACATAGTCTTGTACTCCGTCATTGACAAGTTAGGCTTGGCAGATGAAATCAGTCCAACCAAAACCATGTGTCTAAAATCCTTCAACAGATCACGTGTCACAGTCAAAGGTACAATCAACTTAGCCTTTGTAGCGGGAGAGCAATTCCCCACTAGCGCAGATTTCATTGTCATAGAGGAGATGCCAAGTTTCAACATGATTCTAGGTAGGCCTTGGCTAGCTCAACTAAGGGCCATCTCCTCTCCCATCCACCAAGAAATCCACCTTCCATACGAAGGTGGTCAAGTTATCATCCATGGTGATAACGTTTCCTCTTCAACTATCCACGACATAGACATGGCGCAAGTTTTGGAAGAAGAGTTTCTTGGTGGTACACGTATAACAACCAACACAACGCCTAAGGCTAACACACCCAAATGAGTGGTTGACGTCAACAATTCCCCAAAGGACCCTAAACCTTGCATACTCCCTAATCCATGCCTGGTTAGGAAGCAACTACATGACCAAGAATTTCCCTTGGCTCAAAATGTGCTAGATGCTTGCCTACCTTCTGCCTAGCCCTTTGACATGCATTTTTGACTTTTGTTTACATTGCACTAGCCTATGCGTTTACATTTTTCCCACTCACTTAGATCACACATTTTGCTTTGTTTACACATTCATCAACTTAGTTTACATAGTGCATTTGAAAAACATCAAACATAAAAATATAAAACTACAAAAACACATGGCCCGAAAAGGCCTTAAACTAGCATACGGCCCAGAACGACCTTAAACTATCACTTTTTGCATTACTTTTTTTTCATTTATACATTTTAACTCTATGTACAACAGGTGTTGCTTGATGTTGTTTTCTTCCTAGTTGATCTTTGCAAGATCTCATAAACACACAACATGACCATGCATGTAGTATCACACCTTACACAAGCAAGGTAAGCACAAACAGTCTGCTATGACTATAAACTGGCATAGACAGTCCTGGCATCATGACTTAAAACTGATACCATAGAACAGTCCTGGCATCATGACTTAAAACTGATACCACAGAATGGTCCTAGGGCTATGACTTGAAACTGGCACCACATAATGTCCTGGAGTCATGACAATAAAATGACACCATAGAGCTCTATCTGGTATGATGCTAAACTACCACATCTGTCCGCCATGATGTGAAGCTAGCATCCAGAGTCCACTAAGACTATAAACTGGTTTGCCTCTTCACAGTCTGCTACGACTATAAACTAGCAACACATCGTCCGCTATGACGCTAAACTAGCACCGTCCAAAGGGTTATGACGTGAAACTAACCTGCAACAATCCGCTAAGACTATAAACTGGCAACATCATCGACAACCAGGCAAAACCTCGAAAAGATGTGTTGCTACAATTGGCTGTTCATGTTCCACAAAGACTTGCTGCATAATTTGTCCCATGGACCCTAATGAGGCTAATGCTCTTCATGATTCCATCTGCTTTGAAATTTCACATGGTGGCTCTATCTCCTTAGCTGTTTTCAAGTTTAAAGTGCTTAGTGAACCATTTCATTTGTGGTTTTCTTGTCTTCTTGGAGTTGTGTTTGCAGGATGACACGCTTGAGGCGTTCGTGCATAGATGCACTTCATCATGATGACAGAGTATCACATTCTTCCTGACACCCGCAACTGGGTTAGTCAATCCATTCATAAGTACATTCCCGACTCCTGATACATCCCTATTCCCCATCATGTTTCCCTTAGCATGTTCAATTACACCCCCTTGATACATTCTATTCATCTCAAAGCTCTTGGTACATTGTTGCACATTGTGACTCTCTAAGTAGTTGCAACGCAAAACACAGTACACAATCCATGATACAAAATGCAAGCGCTCGAAAACAAGCATAACACTAAAAGCATGCTCTTTCAAAAGGACCCAAAACAAGAAAATAAAATAATAAAAGAAAAACAAAACAAAGAAAAAACAAAAGAAAATAATAAACAAACAAAAAGAACAAAAAGGTCAAAGAGAAAAATGCATGGAAAAGGTCTTCATAACCCCATTGACATCATAAACCAAAGAATATTGGCCAGTCTCATACAAGCCCCAGGCGAGAAGGCAATTATCTTGGGAAACAGTTACACTCGTGTCTCAAAGAGACCATGTTGCACATCATTATGTGGCTTTGGCTGTTTACAACGGGCCCCATAAAGACTCTATAAGAGTCCCGTTTCTGCAAAAAATGCACCTCATATGTCTTGGCTCCGAGTCTGCTAAAAACTGGCTATTGATAAGGACCAAAGATATAGCTTGTTCACATGAGAGCATTCCTCTCTCATAAATCTGGTAGCAATTATGACCCTTGATCAACTTTTGATTTTCCCAGTTACAACCAATCCCCTTTGCATCTTGAACTGCACTTTCCCAATCCCATGTACTTTTGAACACGGTGCAATGACATCCAGCCAAGGGCCGACTAATAATGCTTGGTACTTAGTTGTTCATGGTGTTTTGCACTTCTTTGTTGATGCCTCTCGGGTGGATTCCTCCAGACGTCAACAAAGAGGGACCAATGAAACACCACTAATTTCGGCCTAACACTTTGAAACGAGAATGACTCAAGCCCTTTCCAGCATTTAGGAGGCAAAACTTGACTAAGGCATGGAACTCAAGCCCAGCTTGTTCAAGCCAGCTTGCTCACGCTGTCAAGCTAGCTTGCCCTCAGCATGACCAACTCCAACAGCTTCAAAATCAAGTCAAATATGGTCCAATTTGAGAGTGTAACCTATCCTCAATGGCCACTGATGTCCACTCCAAGTTTCAGCATCCAGAATTCAAATTTCGAGCTAAATTGAACACACGTTAGAACACACGTTGTGGTCACACTGTAGTCACATTAGCAGCATGAGTCCAGCGTGACCAACTTTCACAGCCTCCAAACTAAGTGGAAATGACTTGATTTCAAATGTGCAAGTCATCCTCAAGGTTCATCATCGACAACCCCCAAGCCCAACCTCCAGAATTCCAGTTTCATGTCCAAAATTGCAGGTCACGCTATAGTCACGCTGCAGCGTGAGTCTAGTGTGACCTACCTAAAAGTGGCTTAAAATAAGGCACTTTCAGGCTTAATTCATCAATCACAGTTAGGAAATCCTTACACTTCAAGAATCAAGCTTCAAAAGTCAAAATTTGGTGAAAAATTGCAAGTCTTTGCGCACTCACGCTAAGGTCATGCTAAAGTCACGCTGCAACGTGAGTGTAGCGTGCACACGCTAAGGACACGCTGCGACTAAATCAAGTCATGCTAGAAGTCTTGATCAGGTAGAGATGCCTCAAACAGCTAGGAAACCACTCAAATCGACATCCTACAGTAGTCAAGTCAGAGATCCAAAAGTTTCAAGTGAGCCAAAGCTAATTTCTCTTATTGTACATTATCATTTCATTGTAAATATTCATTCATGAGCTTGTCAGGCTCTTACACTCTGAATTGTATGTGCTTCCATGAGCGTACGGTAGCTTGAGTGAGTTGTCACACGTTGTAAGATACAATGCACCTAGTCCAAAACACAACTTTCCCACACACATCCAACTCACATACAGTTGTTCATCGGACACATGTCGCTAGATCCGTTTTCCTCTCATCTCCCAGCCGTTCATTCCATTCTTAAATTCCATACCTGAGCCTAGCCCAGCCCTATAAATACCTTGTTGATTCTCATAAACGAGGTTGGGAATTTTGAAAGTTGACAGCTTGTGAAGCATTGACCAGCAGCCTAGGACGCTTAGACACACTTGACTCCTAGCATCCGAGCACTTCACACATCATCCCGAGGTTTAGCACTTGACCTGCCATCCACACGCGCAGCTACGCTTTGACCGGTGCACATTCTTGTTTAAACAATACAATTCATCATTACCTACCATTAACATTGTTTGCTCTGTTTACAATACATTTTTGCATATGTTTTGTTTAAATTTTGTGTGTCGCTGTTGACAATTCGAACATCAGTTTACGATAACCCAGCGCAAGCCATAGTTTACACTCGGGGAAGTCCTTGGTTCATTTGTGTGTAGGCCATCCAAGGCACTCTACCTTTGTTTCCTTTTTTAGCTTACCCTTAGGCAAATGTAGGGTCAGCTGTGTCTGCCCGACAATCTTTCGGTGTTTGTTTTCCCTTCCAGTCTTACATCGACGATTTAGGTCAGTACAAGGTGGAAAGGTGGAGACGCGAAAAAAATGATGGACACTGTCCTTGTGATGATGAGGTGGTATCCCTAGTTAGGTGGAGCCCATGGGAAGGTTTGAGTTCCAAGGGCTCGTGTTTGAAGCTCTCAGGGATGTGCAAATTCCCCATTCACCATGGCCATCAACAATGGACACTTGCTGATGAACCTCTTACAAATCATCCAGGCTGTCTACGTAGGCTTGTACAAGCCCCTCAGATGGTTCCATGCACATTGCGCTGTTAGCAAGGTCAGCTGTCAACCATTGGGTGCCCATTTTTTTGTGGTTGCTACGTACAGGCACTGTTGAACTGGTGATTCTTCGGTACACCAATTGCATGCTTGAATGGATGTTCGCTTGGCAGACCATGATTGCTGCACACAGTTGAACCCTGAGTCACTGTATGTGATGCATGGAATGTGCTTCTTCTCGATCTTTCTAAAAGGATTTTCCTTTGAAATTTCAAGGGAAAGATCTCGGAGTCCTAGTCTTACATCCATCGTGCTCAACCAGGCCCTTCCCATTATGATTAGGAAGTCCCCCCCTACAATTCTCTACACAGATGACAAGGAAATCAACAGGATAGGACCACCTGCAAACGGTGATCACAATGTCCTCCAGCACTCCCAAGGGAACAATGATGGACTGGTATGCCAATTCAAGCCTGATGTTGCTCTTCTTTAACGGGGCCAAGTTTCAATTTTTGTACATGTCATGTGAGATCAAATTGACTCCTAACCCCAAGTCCAAAAGAGCTTGACATGGCTCATTTCCTGCCACCTGAAGATGGATGAGGGGACTTTCCAGATCAATCAATTTCCAAGGAAGGTGACCTGCCTTTATCCAATCAATCATGGCATGTGTGAGCATGACCGTTTGGATGTTGGAGTGTGGTGGCCTTGAAGGCTGCTCAAGTAGTGGAATAGTAGAGGTGGTTTGAGGTTCAGAGGCACTAGCCACTGGTGGGTGCAAGGGTGTACGTACATGATCGGGCTGGAAGAAGGGACGTTTCCATGGCTTGGCTTTTGGTCCACTCAACTGAGGAGCCAGTTGTATGTTGATAGCCCTCGCAGCGTTGCATTGCTGTGGCTATGGCGGTATCTCTCCTTGCATCGATGGAGCAGGTGGTAGCTAAGTGGGATGTTGTGGAGGAGTGGTAGGAGAAGGTGATGGAGGACATAAGAGATGTGGGTTTTCCCCTATGGGTGATGGAGATTGAGGTCAAAAATATTCTGGACGGTGATAATAACTTTGAAAGGCTACATGACTAGAAGAGTCCCGTGCAGAGACCGGTTGTTGAACGTAGTACCATAGGGATCTTGTTGTTTGTAAGGGTACTGTTGCCTTGGAGGTGGAATCCCCCACACTTGTGGGTGCTACCACTGCTGGAAGTATTCATATGGTTGTGGTGGCGTTCCACTTGGATAATACCCTTGCTGCTAGTGGAACTGCCTTGGGTTGCCTTGTGGCTAAGGCAACCTTCGGGGTGTCTGCCGCTGAGCTAAGCGAGGATTCAATGCGTACACCCTAGACTCTTGAAGATGTAACACCACAGGACAACATCCCTTAGGATGTTCATATTGGCATACGCCACATTCATCATCCTCCTTGGTGTCAGAGTTTGCAACTTGCTCCGCTACAGCAACTTTGCCCTTACCCCTATATTAGGCATGTTTAGCTTCCTTCTTCTTGCACCGATCGCGATCATTACCTTGTTCTCTAGGCTCTTCTACAATTTTTAGCACACTTTGGAATTTTTCTTGCAAAGAGTCCCACATCTTATTAACCTTTGCCGATATTTCGGATGCAAAATTTTGTAAAGGTAAGGCCTTTCAATTCACTGTTGCTTCTAGTGGTGATTCCTCCTCCTCGTCACTAAATTGGACTTCACTTTTTCTGAGGGAAGGATCCCAGTTGAATTCTTCTGCACTCTCCTTTTTTCTAAGTTCTCCTTCCTCCCTAGCCACCTGTTCAATGAGGTGCTGCAATTGATGGGCCCTTAGCTCCGATAGTCGTCCTTGGGCGTACATGGCAAGGGACTTTCACGTTTCAAAACGGAGTCCATCAATGATGTGGCGAAGCTGTGCCTGCTGAGAGTAGCCATGACCAGGGCATCGATGTAGCAGTGAATAGTATCTACTCATGGCTGCATCCAAGGGTTCATGATTACCTTATTTCCATCCTTGGATCTAACGTCTCAGGTTCACCACTCTGGAGTATGTTTAATACTTGTCATTGAAAATATCAAGCATCATACTCCATCTTCTGATTGATTCCGGCTCCAAGGACCGGTACTAGTTTTTTGCGTCCTTGATGAGTGTGTGAGGAAACAGCTTCAACTTCTACCAATCATTGTCAATGTTATGCAGGGTGCAGGCATCATGGAACACCTGCAGGTGAGTTTACGGATCATAGTTGTATTCCCCTTCAAATCTGGGGATGTTGTTCAATCAACGTGCTTGATCCGGCTATCCTTCACGTGCCTACTAGAGATCTGGACTACCTTAACGATCTAGAGCATGCTCCAAGTAGCCAACAACGGCCCATCTAAGTCATAGTCCTGCTGAGGACCATGATGTATGTGACGATTCTAGTGGCTCCTCCTTTCATGACGGTGAGGCTCACGCAATTGGTCGCATGTTTCCTCACGTTGTCCCTTTCAAACCTTTTTACCACCATCCTTTCACTCCTTTCTACCTTAGTTATGATCAGAGCTTGAGCTGGATGAAGGTGTAGGAGAGCAAGAGGATGGAGAAGAAGGAGAGGACTTGCCACCACTTCGGTGTCGATCTCCCCCTCTACCTTGATGATGGCCTCGATCATCCTGCCCATCCTTGCTACGTGACCCTCCATCCCCTTAAGCATCTTGGTCACTTAGAGGCTTGTTCTAAATGATGGACTGAAGGATTTGCTGCCCCATGGGAATTTCCGTCGAATGGATGTCATGAAAGATGGGATTCCAATCGTCCTGCAGCCCTTGCGAGAATAAGGGGTTACTGAATTATTTCCCCTTCAGGTGTTTGTATCTTTCCGCCTGCTACTGGTCTCGTGATCATTGAGCCTTAGTGGGATGATAGTCCCGGTAGTCATGGTCCTCCATGACATACTCCACTCCATGGTCCTGGATGTCTAGTCTACCAAGATTGTGGAATAGCATCGTAGGAGCCAATCGGTCGGGTGGTAGTACAATGTTGCCCTCCATGTCCCGCCATCGTAGATGCTCATCCTGATGTAGGACGAAAGTGAAGTCAGGGACATAATCATTGGGATGCTTGTACACCACCCGACATTCTTGTGGCACTGGTGGGTTGGATACCGCTCTCCTGTGAGAAGACACGTTGGACGTTAGATGGTCCATGTAATCAATGTACCTCACTACTTACTTTAATCCACCTAGTGTGCATAAATGTTTCTATCCTGGGTCCGTTCCAACGACTTGAATGATAATTTCACTAAGGTTAGATGATGCATGTAAGACTAAAAATCCTTGGCAATGGCACCAATGATGAGCGGCTAGGTACCCCTACGCCCAACCATACGAATCACGAGCATTCACACGTGACTCGGTCAAATTCCGTAGACTGTAAGCACTTAACATACACCAGACTCTAACTAGTGAAACCTTGGGTTAGAATGGTCATTGTCTTCTTAATCTCACTTGTGATTTTCTATTTGCAATGGTAAAGTGAGATTAAGGCTAATGATTTTTATAGCTTTTTACTTATCTTTTGGCGTCTAATTATCTTGAAAGTAAGGCTAGAGTATTAATTAATCTAAGACTATCTTAATCTAAACCTTAACTACTCCTAGCATAAGTATTTGATCTCATCTTCCAGGCACGTTCTAAGCATCCCCTAACACTACTGGATTACCAAACGTTAAGCGTCACTAGGTTACCAAGCATTAGGTTTACGTTCGAGATGATTGTACTTATGGCATTTACAAACTTGTAAGAGAGCGAAAGCAATTAAAATAAAAATAACAAAAACTTAAGTAACTATCAAAGCATAAACATATTAAACTAATGAATGCAATAAATGACTAAGTCCAAATGCTGCAAGGAATGCTTGAAGAGTTCGTCTTTATTGTCGTTCATGCCAATGGGCTCAAATACATCAACGCTCGAATAAAGAGCTGATCACTTTTCTTACACCTATTGTGGGCACTTGGAAAATATTCTATCTCCTGCAGGAACAAACTGCAAGAGCTTTGCTACAACTGACTAAAAGATTCCTAAATGAGGCAGAAGGCCCTCTTATTTATAGGCCAAAATAGGCTTCGCGTAAACAGGGCCACATTGACGCGGCTGCTTATACGCAGCCCCGTATACCTGGCCTAGTCAACGGATCGGCTAATGACACTTCATCAAGGCATAATGTTGACCTTTTGGTATGTCAAAACCTTAAGAAAAATGGAGAACATAGACTATTTGTTATGGATGATGTGTTTACAAGACATGAACAAGAACTTCACATGAGAACTAAGAACTTAGGAGAAACAGTATCTACAATGAAAAGACAAAGTAAAGACTATGTAGGGCAATATGAGAGCATGGAGAAAAATTAGGGCCAGGAACCAAATGAAGATGCTCCAAGGAATAGCAAGAAGACAAATTGATGGGAGAAAGCCTTAAAAGATAGAACCCAAAAGTTAAGGAGATGTCTCCTAGAAATAGTAGGCATCTCTATCCCAGAGAAGATGTCTTTGCAAAGAATTCCCACATAAGACATCCCATTTTCTAGCAAGACATCTCTCTTGAATTAAGGCCAATCTGACGTAGACGTCCTAACTTCAAAGGAGATGTCTATACTAGCCACTTGGTAGTCGTTGGATGAATTCCAAGGAGTTTTTAAACACTCCAAGGCCATAAGAACATACCAAATTCTTGGGAATTATGTAAGCACTGTTCACATCAAATTAATCATTGTCTCATCTATGCTATTGTATTCTTTTTCTTAAATGTAACATCATTTTCTTGGTTGTATGTTGTATTGAGCTTCAATGATAAGGACTTGTAAATTTAGTTACATTTTTTTCTTGTATCTTTTCATTTTTCTTGCTTTCTTATGGGGTTGATATGCTTCTTGTGAGAAGGCATCCTCATTGAGCTTGTCAGGATCATTTGGGATTGAGTGATTTTGTAGTGTTAAAACACTTCGGAGTAGAGCTCAATTTTGTAAAGGTTGTGGGATCCTTGAAATCACATTCTAGGCTTGTTGGGACCTTGTGGGTTTAAGTGGTTTTGCAACAACAATACACTTTGTTGTAGAGCTTAGAGCTTGTATAGGGTGTGGTACCCTTCAAACCACATTTTTTAAGAAACAAAGGCCAAAGGTGTGCACGAATTCTACCCTTCAAGTGTGGAAATACCCAAGTTGGGAAACCACATAAAATTTGGTGTTTTTGTGTGATAGGTGCAATTGCAATTGGGTAACTTATTCAACACACACACACACCACTCCCTCTCTCTCTCTCTCCTCCCCCCCCCCCCCCCCCCNTAAGTTTTCAATCTGTATATAAGATGTTCTTTTGCAAGTTTTTTGTTTATTTCATTTTCTTAGCACAAGAGCTAATAAGTGGGTTGAATGTTTTCATGCATATTTTGGATGGTTTGACATTTTCACTTCCTAGCCACTAGGTGTCTTTTGGTATAGTAGCTACTATGTAAATGTGCAAACATGTTTTTGCACACATTTATTCCTTAGGTTTATTGTGGATTGGTATAGGGATTGTGTTAATTCTTTGAAATTTCAACTTGCAACTTCATCCTTTATCATTATTAGTAATGCATCATATTTTTTGTCTCTCCACAGTGTCATATTCAGCTTTCATGTTTTGTTTTAGAGTGGTGATGGTTATTGGCTTTCCCATAGGATTAGAAGGCATTGTTTTTGTAAGGAAGGAAGTTGCACCATATTGGGCTACATTGGTTTTGATGAGCTAGTAAGTCTACTAGTTTTATTTACACATGTGGAAACTATCCTAAAGAAAGGATGTTTTCAAGTCTTGTGCTCATGGCTACTAATACAATTATTCCTTTGCATGTTCATAGCACAAGTAGCATTCTTTTATTAAGGTTGTGGCGTCAACTTTTTCTACACTGTTGGTGGTGACATATGTTGGAGGGGAGTATGAGAGTACTAAGAATATGAAGGATGATGAGAGGTATGGGATGGTAATTTTATAGGAGATGTTGTATGTTGATGATATTCAGGATAATAGTAGTAGTGGGTTGAGGCATGGGCAATAGAACCATTAGGAAAAACATATTGTTGAACTTAGTATCCATAAGGATTTGACTTGCGATAAGGATTTTGCTAGTTTGATAATAGCATCCCCTACAATTATGGATTTTTCCATTATTGTTTATAGTAGTCTTGAGATTGAGAAGAAGTCCCACTTGGATAGTACAGTTAGTTGTAGGACTTTCTATAATTTCCTTTATGGATAAGGCAATCTCTTGAGCATTTTCTTTTCTACAAACTTGGGATTCAAAGCAAAAGTCCCAAATTATTATAGGTGTAACATAACTAAGCAATAGCCATTTGGATGTTCATATTGATAGATGTCACATTCATCCTTCTTCTCTGAATCTAAGTCTACAACCTCTTCTACTATAGTTACTTTTCCTTTTTGCCAATAAGTATCCATATTTGTTTCCTTATTCTTTTTTCTCTTCTTATCTTGGTCTTTTAATTCTACCTCCTTTACCTTCTCCTCTATGATTTTCAAGTTGGTTGTAACTTTTTCATTTCTTCATTTCCACATCTTATCTACCCTTGTTGTAATCTTAATGATGAACTTTTGTATTGGCAAGGTTTTATGTGAAATCACTTCATCAAGAGCTACCTATTCTTCTTGATCATAAATATGGACCTCCTTTTTATGAAGAGTTGGAGCTTGGTTATATTTCTTTATGCTCTTCCTTTTGCACAACGCTCCTTCTTTTTTTGTCACTTGTTCAATTAGCCTTTGTATCTGATGGTTTTTCAATTGTGATAATCTTCCTTGGGCATAGAACCCAAGAATCTCCCTCATTTAGTTACGAAGCCTATTTATGATATGATGAAGATGCTCATTCTTAGAAAATCCATGGCCTAGGCATCTATGTAGTAGAGAATATTATTTTCCCAAGGTTGTATCAAGGGATTCACAGTTTTCTTACTTTCATCCTTGGATTTGTTTCATTAGATTAGACACTCTTGAATAAGCTTGGTATTTCTCATTAAGGAGCTCAAGCATTGTAAACTAGCAACAAATTGAATCTAGTTCAAATGATCTATACCAACTTTAAGCTTCTTTTATTAGTGTCCTAAGAATTAACTTAAGCTTTTGCAACTTGCTTTTAATATTTTGCAAGGCATAAGCATCATGGAAAGCTTGTAAATGATGGTTTGGATTAGAATTGTAACCTCTCTAAAATTTAGGAAGGTTATTCATATTAAGCTATTTAATGTGATTTTGCCTTTAATGCCTGTGGGGTATTCTAACTACCTCCTTGATCTATTTCATGCTTCTAGTAGCCAACAAGGGTTCATCATCATCAAACATGCTATGATCATAATCTCTATTTCTATTTATCCAATTATGATGATCTCATCTATGCTCCATTTGGTACCTTATATATTGTCTTTGATCTATATTTGTATCTTCATCTTGACTCCTTTGTGAAGCTCTATCTTTATGCCTACATTCATCTTCATCAGAACTAGATGGTGAAGATGAAGAGGAAGATGGTGAACTAAGAAAAACACTATGACCCATATATCTTGCCCTATGGTCCCTTGGTTCATTTATTCTAGGTTTGTTGAAGGTCCTAGGCCTTGAGGCCCTTCTTGTTCTAGGACTTATTTCATCTCCTCTAGGAATGACTGTAATAGCTAAATGTCATTTTTAATAGTAAGGGTCATTATGTGATGCACTATCAACCTTGTGTGAATAAGACATATTTTTAGTTAATAATGTGTATGAGACTTAGAATATTAATTTTTCCTAAAAGATAAATTGTTAATACTTTTACATTGATTGTTTATAATATAACTAATTTAGATCATTATTACCATCCTTGGCAATGATGCTAATTATGAGTGGTGAGTGTCTTTTATGCCCAACCATATGAATCATAGGTGTATACATGTGATGTGATTGAATTCCATAGAACTATGGGCTAATAGTATCGTAGATAATTAAGCATGATGTTGTTGGTTGTTGTCTTTCCAATCATCACTTGTGCTAGCTCAATTGGTATGATTGAGACATAAGATGCTAATATTATTATTATTTATTAAAATATTAAAATAATAAAGTGAATAAAGTATTAATTTTTAAATAATTGTGGAATTAAGAGTAATCTAAGCTATCCTAAGTGTAGACCATCCATTCCCATTTCTACACCCATGCTGAACCTTAATTAACATTATTAGGTTACTAAGCATTTACTATTAGGTATACCAAGTATCCCCTATTGGGATTACCCAATGGTAATATATTATGCTCGAAGTGGTCTTACTCATGCTATTATGGGATCAAATATAAAATTGTTAAGTGTTGAAAACTAAAGTGCATCAAAAGTAAAATAATGAAAATAAATTGAGTGATAGTCCAAGTGCTGGAATGGAATGAATCAATCTTGATTTTATGACCATCATGTAGAAGTGTCCAGGTACATCATGCATTTGAATAAAACTTTGTAAAATCAACTCAATCCATACTGCGGGCACTCAAAGTAAAATTTGACTAAGTCCTACAGAAGAAAACCACAAGAGTCTAGCTACTAGAATGACCAAAGATGTCTTAAACATGATAGGTGATTCATATTTATAGGCATTTATTGTAATTGCAACATGGTATATACAACATAGCAGCCCAACCTATGATGTAGTAGATGCGATGTGGTAGCTATAATATTGCATACATGAGATATCATAGATATGATATCTTAGATGATCAGTACAATTTTCATGATTCATCACAATGGATGAATTAACAATAGTGTTTAGTCTTGTTAAGTGATCATAGGTCATTATCTTCTCACTTAGATTAGTAGTAACCCTTCTATTCATATGGTTAATCTAGATGAAGTGTGTGATAACTAATGTTATAATGGCCATGGTCTAAAGTAGTTATAATAAGCAAATAATATTTAATATCTAATTATGTGAAACATGAAAATAGATCTTATTCTAGCCTAATGTAATAAATGTCTAATTCTCTAATCCATTGTCACATCCTAGATAGATAATTCATCACTGGGATTATCAAGTATTTACACTACAAGGCATACTAAGTGAACCACTGTTAGGATTACCAAGTAAATGCATTTTTATGCTTAAGATTAAATTGCACTAATTCTTACAAGTAATTATAATATGATGAAAACATGCGCATTATATCATAAGAACAATAGAAATTATATGCTAAAAATGGTAAAATTAAACTAAATCAAAGTACTATAATGAAAGAAAATCAATCTCATTCTTATTATTATTCATGAATTATGTTTAAGTGCAATCTACTCATATAAGATTTTGGGCAACTAACTCAACTCCATGATGTTGACACTTGCTAACTATTGGTAAGACTACAAAATCAAACTACAAAAGTGTAACTATCTACTGATTAAATGATGCCATAAGTGTAGCTAGTGAGCACATATTTATAGAAAATTACATGTTTGAGACATTGCATCTGTGACATAGCAACATGGGCTACGATGTTCCATCATAATGTTTCAACAACAACATTACTAATGTGAGGTTGTATCCAATAGATTGTGACTTTTTATTTTTTATCAATTTGCATTCAATTTTAGAGAATATCAAATGAGGAATACTAGCCTTAACCTTCATTTGGAAAATTGTAACTACTCATGCATGGAATGATACAAGCTTAATGGCTTTGCTTGTTAGGTTAAATGGTAAGTCACCATCTTAAAGATGATCTTCTTAACAAGCATTAGATTGTTATACATCTTAGTGCTTTGTCCATATGCATGTTTGATCCACTCTTACTTTTTTATGATTTCCAGTAGTGATAGTAGTTCGGATAGTTTGGGTTTATAGTTAGGCAATTTCAACACTTTGGTAATTACTTTAATCATATAGGAGACTTCAAACTTCCTTGTCTGCATCATGTAGTCTTTGTATTGGTCATTTCAGAATTAGTACATCTCGTCGACGTACTACTCCTTGCTAAAGGATCGTCATCCAAAGGCTTAATGTTCATTCCTCCATGGTAAGATCTTAGGAGGGTTGGTGAATGAGGGAAAGCCTAATCTCTTTGACATGGTTGTGTTCATGATTGAACCTAGGTCTTATGACTTGAGAAATAAACACCTTATCATCACTTCAAAAGATAGGCCTTGATGTACAACTCCTTACTACTTGTTAGAATTAGCGATATTAGGGATTATTATTGTGACCTAGAATAGTGTATGATTGCATCATGATCCTTGGCATTAAGGATCATCACCTCGGGCCTCAATGCTAATTTCACTAAGCTTAATTCTAGAAGGGTTTGTGGATGAGTGAAAACCTAACCTCTTCTAGTGGCTACACTTATACTTAAACAAGGTTTGTGCATGTAAGAGATTGCAAATTTGAGTAATGATTTAAATATCTTTATATTCTAATTAACTTTTGTCAAAAATTAAATGAACAATCTTTTTATCAATTGTGTTAATGCATCTACATTGACTCAACTACATTGATGTAATAGTCATAAATGCCTATAAATATGAACCCACCTACTGCATTTATGACATCCATTATTGTAGTTGTAGCAAAGCTATTGTAGTTTAATTTTGTAGTCTTGAGTAATAGTCAGTGAGCATTTGTAGTGCAGTCTAAAGCAACTATATAGAGTCTTTGTTTGAAAGCATTGTACTTGGACACCTTGCATGATGACAATAAAGATCAAGATTGTTTCCCTCCATTACAATGCTTTAACTTAAATTATATTTTCCTTTTTGTGTTGTTTTATATTTCTATACATATAGATTAAGTTTTACATTTCCCTGTGGTTAGTTAATAATTTACTTTCTAAACATATATTAGATATGGTAGAATGAGTATGACTAGTTTTGAGCATAAATATGTATCATTTAGTAATCCTAGTAGTGCTCTTACTTGGTATGCTTAGTAGAAAATACTTTATAACATAGTAATGATCACGTGAGTTCAAGATGTGTACGGTAAATTAGGAATGAATGTTCATTTCCTAGGCTAGTTTAGAGTGTATTCATTATTCTTAGAATAATTAGAACAAAATTAAAATAAAATTCTATCTTTTTTAATATTATCTTGCTATGGCCACATGACATCAACTATCATTCATCTCAAGTATGCTTAACCACATGAACTAAGGCCAACATAAGTATAGTTGGGAAGATGACGATATGTGATTAATGCTTAATAATTTAGAAGCCTACCAGTTCAATCCATAGATTATGATCATGTTACGCATGACACTTATGATTTATATGGTTGAGTATAGGGGTTGTGATAGGACGCGATATCGCATCCCGCGCGATATCGCGGTGCGCCGCAAAATCTATAAATAAGAGGCAGCTCTCCCTTCTTTTCCATCCTAGGCTAGACAGTAGAGAAACTCTGACAGATTGATCACTCCAGAGATAGAATATTTTCCATGTGCCCACAGTAGGAGTCCTAAAGTGAACGGATCTTTATTTGAGCAAACATTGTACCTGAACACAAGTTTGTGTATGGCAATAAAGACGAGCTTCTTGGATAAACCTTGCAGTGCATGGAATAGGCTAATTAGGATTTATTTACTGTTATTTACATGCTTTATTAGGAATTAAATCTTTCCCAACCCTTCTCTCCTAGTTAAGTGCCTTAGTACGACCGCTTCGAGCACGTGCGTTACGCGTGGTGATCCCAGCAACGATTAGCATTTGGTAGCCACCGTTGCATTGGTTTAAGGTGTGTACGGTAAGTGGGAATGGATGTTGACGCTAGGTAATTCAGACTTAGTCAGTTAGTTAGAGTTAGTTAGTTAATCTCTACAACCCTTCACCTCACTAGCATAGGAGATAAAACCAGAAAAGATATAAAAATCATATACCTCGGACTTACTTAACCATACACCGTGACAAATACAAGTAAGTTTGGGAAGACAACGAATGATTAACCATAAGTGTTCCATGAGGCGTGTAGGCACTTAGTTTGTGAAGTTTGACCGGATCGCGCGTGTTATGCTCGTATTCGTATGGTTGAGTGTAGGGGTACCTCGCCACTCATAAGATTGCATGGTTGCTCATCAATCATGTTATCTAGGATACACGTAATCAAATAGTTTTAGTTAGTATTTAGTTTAACCTTACATTTAGGGATATAGTACAATAGTAAAGACACTTGTCTTTTAGAAGGAAGATTGTGGGTGCAATACCTACCTTCACTTAGGAGTGGAGAAAGCTTGTGGTGAGATACTCTTATAGCTCTAATAAGGGACCATCATTTGGAGTGATAGTAAGATGCTTGTTTTTCAAGTTAGAAGATGTGGGTTGAGCCTAGGGGCATACACTCAAAGAGGTTAGGCTTTCACTCATCCATTGGTCCCTTGCCTAGCTAGATAAGCATTGAAGCTTTAGGTGATGATCCTTACTCTCATAGCTCTAATAATGGGTTGTGTTACTAGCCCTAAGTTTCATTGTTAAAAAAAAGTACTTAGTTTATTCTTTATGATACAATGATTATGCAACCGGCCCCAAATTTTCTTGGTTAAAGTATTTAGTTTAATCTTTAAAATATAAATGTGCGAGAAGTGGTTATTCTAGTAACCTTGAATTTCCTTGGTCTTAAGAAAGTATTTAATTTAATCTTTAAATATAGCTTATATAAGATAATTACTTAAACATCCATATTAAATAAATGCTATAGTTGCATTCTTATTTTTTAAGCTTTCAAATTAGTATTGTTTTATGAAATGAATTTATTTTAAAGCATTTTCAAAAAGATAGCTCTAATACAAAATGATAACATAAAAAAATAAGTTATTCAAAAAGATGTAAAAAACAAAAAAGCCCAAACAAACTCTTTTAAATAAGATTTATTTAAAATTTTAAGTTAAGCGATATTTAAATTTTAAGCGATATAAACAACATGCAAAGTTAATATATGTCATTTAAGAACATGCTGAAATACCAATCTCCCCAGGGCGAGCGTGGGTGAACGTCACCCACCAATTGAGACCAATCTCCCCAGGGGTTTGTCGACAGGTGCAATGTGGGCGCTCCATCTCATGGAGAAGATCCAAGGTGTTCTAGTGGTCTTCGGTGTCCATGAAACTGGCCGCCTACTAAATACTTTGCATGGCTGACTCCTGCCTATTTCGGTCCACCAGCGAGGCATCCCCATCAGGATGGAAACGTGTCGAGGTTCGGCGGATATGGCTCCTGAGCTCACTCTAGGAGCTCTCACAATTGATGCCAAGAATGAGGTACAGGCACCGCCCCCCTCTGAGCTATTGTCGAGCATTGTGCTCGTGAGCTTGATCGAGCTACTGTTGCTGTTGCTCCTCCTCCTCCTGAAGTCGTTCCTGCTCTGCTTGCTCGCGTTCTCTTTGGGCTGTGTTCTCCTGAGTCAGTTCTTCCTGCACTTGGGCCCGTATTTTGTCAATTAACCTGGCCCTGGCAGCCTTGGCTATGAGGTCCTGCTGCCTTACTTGCTCTTGCTCCTGCTCAGAAAACTGGGCCTCCAGGTCGGCTTGGGCCTATGCTAGGGCTTCATGCCACTTGGCCTCCCACTCCTGTCGTTCAGCCTCATGTGCCTCGTCTGCGGCCCTCTACGTGGCCTGCCGCAGCTCTTCGTGCCAGTTCCTGTGGTCAGAGATTTTCGTTCGAGGGGGGGGGGGGAACCGGTTTGTCGAGGTAAGCAGGGGGCGTCGCTCCCGTTGGGTCCGTCGGCCCTACGTAAATTTTGTAGCCCACAGGGACCAGCGGTTCCCTTGGTCGGGCGAGACCGTAGGGCCTGGGGGGGGGCAATAGCAAGGGGGCTATCCAGGGGGGGCCCCCCGTAGGGGGGCAGATGATGATGAGTGTTGCCCCCCCTCTGCCCTTTGCCACAAGGCAAGGATTAACCTAGAATGGCGGCCGCATCGCTTGAGCAGGAGGGCCTGTAGGAAAAAGCCGGGGAGGTTAACTTGGCGACCTAATTTCAGACAATGTAGAAATGCAAAATGTAGGCCCTGGAGCTTGGAACCGTTGCTAGAATGGACAAAAAATTTATCCACCAGATCTGTTGCCCGGGCCCAGAGACGAGGCAAAGAAGATCGGGGCACCTGTTGGCTTCTTGTATGTGGCATGGGCCCGTCAAAAAATAGTTTTGTGTCCTGCAGACCACGGGTAGACAACAGGATGACCTCACTGGTGATCTGGACCCCAGACAGCTGGCGATTGAGGATTTGGTGACAAGAATCTTGCGCCCTTGGAAAAAGGTCCTGTTGTCGGCCCAATTGGAAAAGAAAGCGTCATCTGCTAAATTTGGGTCCCCGACCAGCCGCTGCAGAGGGTCACACTAGCCGCACTATGTCACCATCTGCCAGAGTTCCTCGTCATCCTGAAACGTGGCGTAGTTTGGCTCAAATGTTGGCATGATTCCCATCGTTGTCTCGATTTCTTTCCACGCGCGGAGAGCTTGGAGAACCAGNGGGGTGGCGGGGGGGTGGGGGGGGGGGGGTGAGTCGTTCTTGCAGAAAAACAGTGTGATTTCTTGCTTTCCATGCTACCTATAAAAGTAGTGTGGCCCAAGAATCGTCGGTGAGGTGCATCGAGGGGGTCATTGTTGCCGCGTGCCATGTGGCACGCATGCACGCACAATTGTAAATGAAGTGCTGGACTGTCTCGGGCATGATGCTGCATTTGGGACAGGTGTCGTTTTGCATGATCCTGCGTCGACACAGGAGATCTCTCACGGGTAGTGCATCCATCCGTACCAGCCAGATGAAGATCTTTATTTTCTCGGGCAGCTGCCCCTTTCAGATCTATTGCCAACCAGCGATTTGGGGGTACTTGACAGTCAGCAGGTCGCGCGGCTCGAGGCCCAATCACCCTTGGGCCTGCATCGCACATGCGTGCCGGCATAGTGCCTGCTAGGGCCTAGAATCTTGCATCCCCGCCTCCCAACATTGATACTTTGCATTCATGATGCAAATCCATTGGATCGGTTCTCCGTGCGGGCATGTAAACCGAAGCACCAACCATTGCTATCCTAGCATCAGTTTGTCTTTAAAGGACGTGATGCCCAATCCCCCCATGTTACGGGGGTGCGCTACTTGCTCCCAATTGACTAGGTGGATTTTGCCCCCTCCTTTGCCCCCCTTCCAGATGAAGCTACGAACTAGCATGTTAATTTTATTGATGATGGCGTTAGGGGGGGTGGCAACGGCCACCACGACTCGGGCAATCACCATGAGGATCCCCGTTGCCACGAGTAGTCGTCCTTTGCGGCTTAGGAAACGATTTGCCCAATGGCCCATTCTTCTCTCAACTTTCTCCAACAGTGGTCCCCACGACATGTTCCGCCCCCACTGGTAGAGTGGAATGCCCAGATAAGTGTCTTTGCCTGTCCCGGGCAGGATATTCAGGATTTGCACCACCTGGCTTTTAATCTGCTCATCAACATTAATGGAATGAGCTGAAGATTTGGTCCGATTAATCTTCAGCCCCAACTCAACTGTCAGACGGGACAGAGCAATGTTGATGCACCATGCCTGTGGGACTGTTGCCCGACTAAGCAGCATTGTATCATCCGCATAGTGTTCAGCCCAACACGCCACCCCGACAATGTCCAAACCATCCACCCCGGATGTGCTGCAATAATTTTGCATTAAGTCCATGGCGATGATGAAAAGAAGGGATGAGAGTGGGTCCCCCTGTTGCAGCCCCCTTCCTGGAGAGGAGAAACCCCACAACCGCCCCCCCACGTCGAAAGAGAAACCAGCTGAAGACTGCATGTGAATGCACAGCTGGATGAACTGCTGATAAGTTAATAACTATTTTTTTTAAATTAATTTGATAAAAGTAGCTTAGTTGCATTTAAACCCTAGTCTTGCATTGTTAGGGTTTCTTGATAGCTATGGAGAATGACTTCAGATGACATTCGATAATTCCTATGTATTGGAAATTCAAACATTTTCCTTTTACATGGAACTTAATACGGATTTTTAAACTTTCTTTTTGCACCTAAAAAGGGGAGAAAGCGGCGTGGGAGTTGTTGTTAAGGTGAACTACAAATCACATAAAACAAAAGCCACAAGAACAATAAACGTTAACAGAGCCCAAGTTACAAAGTGACCCCAAGTCAGTTGTAATTGGTAAACAAAAACAAAAGCAAATCACACTTATAGATCTTTGCTAATTAACAACCTCAAAAAATATTTTATCATTCAACATATGTTAGAAGAAATTTATATTGTTTTGAAAGCCTGCCACGTGGCATTGGAGTTGGACTAAACTGGTAATGGAGCACTTCATACCATGCTCAAATGCATTGTATCTAGTATTTTGGTACACAACATTTAATATGTATTTCCAAATAAAGAAAATGATCTAAAAGAGGAGGACCTTTCAAGCCTTATGAAAGTGCTGATCAATGCAATCATATTTTAAAATGCAGCAAGGGAAAACTACAGATTGACCTTGATAGAAAATTTGAGGTGAATGATACTGGGTTCATATCTGTCTAGAAAACAGGCACACCCAAAAAGCATAGATGAATGAATCATTTGTTTGGCAAATATTGCATTTAGGAAATTCAACTCCTAAGAGGTGAAAGCTCCATCCAATGGGAAGACCTTGATGAAATGAAGGCTAAAACAAGAATTGATGCTTTGGTTGAGCCTTCGAGCTCCATAGCCTATGGAAAACTGTCTTTGAATGAGAATCATCCAATTGCACATTTCATCTTTTATTTAGATTATTAAAAAAGTTTCAGTTAAAACTAAGGTTTAGCTTTAGACACATGAAAAAAATACAAAAAAGATCCATTTGGCAAAATGATTTGTGCATTTGAAGTGAGCCAAAGTTAGAAAGAACATCTTCAATATGTTTATAAATAGGGATGTTTTGTCTCTGAAAACTTCACTTAACTTTGACTTGAAGCCAGGAAAGAGTTAGATACCCATTTTTAATAGAAAGCAATTGGCGATAGTAGAAGATTGTAATTTGCAAATATTTTAGCTCTAATTAAAAATTCATCAACGAAGCAACTAGGAAATTTTTTAAGAATAGGTGTCCACCACATATAGCATTGCATCAAGTTTACCAAGCTTAAGTGGGCAGGGTTCCATTGAAGGAAGCCTTTTAATTGATTTCAACAATACAACATCTTTTTAAAAGAGATGGTAGCCTACACCTTTATGTTTTCCTTTACTAATTATCCAATTGCTTCCATGAGTGTTTTTCCATCTTTGACATTTACTTGAATACAAAATATTGTGCCTGAAAAGGATTTTCCAGGCTTTTGTACATTGGATACAAGAAGTGATCTTATTTAGAGGCCAAGAGAGTAATCTGTTACTCAACAGAAGGAAATCTGAAACTACCTTGATCCTTGCTCAAAAGATAAGTATTCCAAGCTGGTCGATGAAAAGCTTTATGGTTATCTTTATCCCCCATAAGAAAATTTTGAGAATTCAGCCAATACTTTGGAAAGATAATTTAGAAGGAGCCACAAAGAAAGAAAACAATAGGAGTAGAAAACAAAGCTATTGGAATGCCTAAGAGAGAAAACATATCAGGAGGAAAAAGGCATTTGATATTATAGTTGTAGGTCTATGAAGGTCTTAGAAGGAAGTTCAAATGAATAGCCTTAGTTTTGTTCCAATTAATTTTGGCCCCTAATGCTCTGCAATAAATGCCAATGTAATTCAAGGTAGCAGTAAAATTACCAGGGTTCTTAATCAAAGTGAGAAAAGTATCATATGCAAATTGATTATAAAGAAGGTCCTTTCCTCCTTTAGGAAGAGTTATCCCTTTTAACCTCATAAATTCACTATGAAGTCAAAGTATAGCTTCTAGAGCATCAGCTGCAATAATAAGAAGATAAGGAGCTAATAAAAAGATAAGGAGCTAAAGGACATCCCTACGGAACTGATCTTTGAAGAACAACATCTGAGAAGATCCCATTTTAAAACTTTCTTCTGTAGTGCAATCCATGAACAATCTAAATACATTTTCTTCATTTTGAGCATTGCATTCCATATAACTAGTTGGAATGGTTTATTCATGAGAACTAAAAGTATGATAAAATTCACAGGCATTCCTTGTTTAGTGAAACCTTGCACGGAGGAAGGAGAAAACTCAGCAATGGAGAAGGCAGTTAGTCAATCAAGCACTTCTAATGGTGATAAAAATACTATCGATGTGAATCCACCTAAAGGAACCTGAGATTTTTTACCGGAGTATATGCAACTTCGCAATTGGCTTTTCCAAAAATTTCGTGAGGTAAACAAACTGCATTTTTACCATTTTTTCATAAGAAAAGTAGAGTGATCTTTGTTGTTATTGCTTCTTTGAATCAAGGTTTCCAGATTATTTGCATTTGAGGAAGTTGATTACCCTATTTTGGAATCTGAAGAACTTTATGTAAGAAAAGGTGGTGAAGAAATAACAGAACAGGTAATGGGCTGTTTCCATTTTACCATACACCGCTATAAGTGTCTTAAGCATTATATAGGCTTTGTAAGTTAGTGTCATAATTTCTTTTAATAATGTTTGAAAATAACAGTAGCTCATTGAACATGTTTACAATGGAAAGAGCAATGGAGTTGTTAATTACTGTTAATTTAGCTTTTGATTTCTGTTGTTTAAATAGATTTTATTTTTTTATATAACACAGAGTCCTTGTTTTACATTATTTTAAACTATCCATAAAAAGTTTAAGAGTTTCTTGGCAACTTGTGAAATACTATTAATGAGCAATTAACTTTTAATACTTCCTAAGTAGGGAGTATGTTATGCTTTCTAAAACTTTTTTCCTGGATGAAGGGGCCAGATATTTTTACCTTGCAACTTAGTAATTAATGGGTTATATATATTTTAACTAGTTTGATCATCTATTTATTGTGGCCAGTTTGAAAAAAAGGTTGTCTATTTTGATAAGTCATGAGAAAACATTTAGCCATTTTGTTAAGCCAAGTTATGTTGATTCCTTCCACTGGATAATCACATATAATAAGAACAAATTATAATATGTTAATCAGCGTACAATTGATTTATTTAATGATTTAAATTTTTGAACTACTTAATATTTTTAATGATGTTTTAAAAGAATGTATGTTTCCTCTTATCATTTTTTTTAAATTATGATCTCTGATGTAGCTTTATAATTTTGAAAACAAAGGTGGTCGTCAAGTTGCATTGAGACCAGAATTAACACCATCATTAGCTTGAGTGGTCATGCAAAAGGGGTCAACATGTTTAAAAATTTACATGCATATCAAAAAACTTGAATATGACTTATTTAAAACTGTTGTAGAGAAGTGGAATTTCTAGATTTAAGGATCATTAGAAGTTATTTCTCTTCTCAGGAAAGCTTTGTCTCTTCCCATTAAGTGGTTTTCCATAGGGCAATGTTGGTGTTATGAGAGAATGTCAAGAGGTCGCCGTTTAGAACATTACCAATGGAATATGGTTATAATGGGGATTCCAGGCATAGAGGTAAGAGTTTGAATGTTCATTGTTAATGCTTTAACTCATAAGTCATATAATGTTGATTTTCTGGTTTGTAAGAATTTATAAGATTTGTGATTGCCAATGAGATGATAGCTTAATTGGTAAGTTCAGTGGTGGTATTAAAAAAAAAAAAACCAAGTTATGATTTCAAATTCTGTTTGAGGCAAATTTGGAAGTTCAATAGTTTGTAAGAAAACAAGTTATGACTTCAAATTTTGTATGAGGGAAATTTATGTACAAATTAGTTGGCTATATTCTTAGGAGTTCATATAGCTGATGGTTTCTCTTCAAGATACCCTTTTTCTTTTTTCGTTTTGAATATCTACATTTGTATGAGGTTTGTGTGATCAAACCTATCATTTCCCATTGAACATACGAGGGCTGCACTGCTAAACCATTACATGCCCATTGTGTTCAACACACCGTAGCTATTTGTACCGAGAAGTATAAACATTTTGTAAAAAATAGTTGAAACTATATTTTTCTTTATAGATTTAATAAGATTCCAAATATCATCATCATCTTAGCCTTGTCCCAACAATATAAGGGGCTACATGAATTTTCTCTTGCTAGTCACCTGTATCAAAAGTTGAGGTTTGATCTATTTGGAATATTTTCATATATGCTTTAACTGTTTCTTCCTATGTATTTTTTACTCTTCCTCTGAGTAGTTTCTTGGAACTATGATATGAAAACCTTTTCTAAGAAGTGCATTGCCTGATCCTCATTGAACAAGGTTAAACCATACATGACACCATTCTTACAACTTATCTACATTAGAAGCCACTACCAGTGTTCTTCTAATATGTATTGTGAAATCTGTCTCATCCTGGAATATTCACCATTTAAGCATTTGCATTACTGTCACATTGATTTATAGCTCATTCTAGTTTTTATAATCGAACATTCAACACTATATACAAAATAGCGACTTAATTATTGTTCTATAAAATTTTAATTTTAGTCTTATCAAGATTCTTTTATCACATAAAACACCACTAGTATGTCTGCATATTGACCATTTGCCTCAATCTTATTTTTTATAACTTTATTAATTTTACCATTTGATTGGAACATTTTTTTAAGAAAATTTTGGGTAATGTATTAAAAATCCATTGTAAATGTACAAGAGTAGAGGGGAGAAACCACTCCCCAAAGATAGCAACCTACGCCCAAAAATTGGTGTAAGGAACCCCTAACCCCAACATGCCCAACAATGCAAGACCTAGGAAAACAAGCACAATGTCAAGGGGCCCCACTTGTGACCCCACCGCCATCAAAGGAATGTCCCCAATCAAGACCAACAATGGAGGCCCCTCCCCTCGGACAAAAACAACAAGAAAAAAACCAACACAATGTGTCCAGTCATCCAAGCAGGACCAAACCCAAAAAGCAAACGTTCAGTGAAAAGAAAAAGCAACACGCCCCTCAAATGTGTTGCAGCCTCCGTACCAACGAAAGTTGCAAGTGGATGAGGTCAAGCATTGTCTGATGTGCCTTAGTATCAACAAAAGCTGTAGCTTGCTAGAAATTCTTGAACATGTCAACCTTTCATGCCTTGGTTGTGACATTCCCTTTGCCATTAGGATGCAGTTTTGCGGAAGATTGCTAGATCAACCTCCTAAGTGCTTGCCAGGAAGAGTGCCAATTGATGTTCATCCTGACATAGGGGCATTTCCCCTCCCGAAGCCAAGTGGTAGCATTATGCTCATGCACATGGTCTAGTTGTTGTAGCTGTTTGTTCTCCATGCACTTGTTCTCCCACTGTGTCTCATCCTCGTGCTCCTACGCCTGTCTATCGAGCTCCTCTTGCTGGATTTCCGCTTTTAGCTCCTTGCGGAGCTCTTCCTCAAAAGTGGCCTTAGTAGCTATATCTTCCATTTCCTTTTACCGTTGAATCTTCTTAACCATTTCTTAATGACGAAATTCCATCTATTGCAGTTGCCTCTAAAAAGCCTCGTCCTTTGCTTGCCACTTAGCTTCTCAAATCCATTGCTCCTCCATGCGTGCCTTGAGGGTAGCGTGCTCCATAGCAATCTCGACCATCTGTTGTTGGGTCTCCTGTTCCTACCGTTCCTCAAAGACCACCCCCTAGGCAACCTCTTGTATGGCCTTGTTGATAATCTACTGTTGGTTCTCTTGGTTCTGTCTATCGGAAGAGGTAACCCACCTAGAGGCAGGAACCTCCCCTAGTGGCCAAACCTATAATTTCTCCTGCTTCAATAGAACCAAAAACGAATTATCCAGACCTTTAGATGCCAACTCTACTTGTTGTCATCGGACATAGATCGAGTTATAGGGCCTAACGGGCACCCGAGGTGTAGGCGCTGGCATAGCGGCCTTGCATAGGGCAAGAATGAGCCCCAAGTGCCTCCTTGGCCTTGTATGCCTTAGGGATGCTAGAAATAACTTAGGGATGTTAAGCGTCCATCCCATACACAGACATCTAAAAAATGAGAAGTGCACCCCTTGCAACTTCCACACGTTCCCCAACTGCACAAAAAATTGCTCAATGAACTCAATGGTGTTCTGCTAAAACTGAGACAACGCAGACTTGGGCACCTACCTGCTCATAGTTTGTGACACGGGTCTAGGTAAGAAAGCCTCTGTGTCTTGGAGGCCTCTTCCTGTGGGTAGCACGACCTCTCTGCTAACTTGCACACCAAGAACCCATTGCAACACCTCCTCAGTGAGATTGATCCTAACATTGTGGAACATAGTAGACTCCATGTGCCAATTTGTGAAAAATGTGCCATCCACTAAGTCAGGGTCTCCCAGTAGTAGTGGGAGAAAGTCGGCCCACCCTACATGCATAACAAGGTCCCATAGCTCAGGCATCCCCTAAAACCTGGCATAAGAGGGTTCATAGGTCAGTGTAGTACCCATGCTGATAGTTGCCTCCCTCCACAACCTCACACCCTTAGCGGCCACCTACGTAGGCGGTGGCAAAGGCACCTACCTAAATATTAAATGATTACAGGACTACCATAGGCACCATAGGATTGTTATGGCCTTGTAGTCACTGTCAAGTTGGATAGGCGGGGAGATCTTAGTAGCCCATCAACTGGCGGTAGTGAAGGGACATTGAAATGCAAAGTGGCTCCAATGTTTAACCCATGTTCAATTTGGCCCACATTGGGAGAGTTGCATGGTTCGCCAACTAAAGAAAGACCTTTATCTTATTAGGTAGCCTACCATGCCATATTGACATCTAGCCTGGGATCGTCAAATATTGATGCTTAATGATGAGGCTAGGAAGCTCATCCATCATACCCTAGCGCATCATATGCTTGACATGATGACATAGGGAACACCATATGAGTGAATCGTGATGTCTTGCTATCCAACGTTGGTACTTATTATTCACAACTCTTATCCTTTGTGCCTGGTCAGTCTCCACTTGGAGTAACCAATGCGCAAGCTTCTACTGCCCCATGAGAACAATGCCCGCAAACTTGAGAATCCCAAGGCCACCCACCTCCCTAGGCTTGGCCATGGTATCCCAACTCACCAGGTGCATCTGGTCATCCCCTTTCCCTCCCCCTTGCCCACAATGTCCTCCGTGGGGGAGGCAATCGATGTCATGAATTTGGCAATGGCGGATAGGGTTGTCGTAGCGAGAAGGATTCTCCCCTTTTTGGTCAGAAATCACATCGTCCAAGGTCCAATTCATTGTTGTAATTGTTGAACTAGCTTGAGCCACACACACGATCTATACTAAGCGAAAATAGGGAACCCAAGATAAGATTCATGTTCAATCCCTGGTAGATCACCTAGTAGCCAAGTGATTTGCTCCTTAATTCTGCCATATGTATTGGTCATATATAGTGCCCATTTTACCCTGTTGATCTCTAGCCCAATTTCTTGGGCCATCCTATTAAGGGCTCTGTCCATCGCTAGAGTTGGCAGCACTGTGGCCCTGGTAAAAGGAATAGTATCATTGGCGTAATGCTTCGCTAGATAGTCAATGCTAGTGATGTGTAGCCCACGAACTCCCTTTGCTTTGTAATATGCTTGTAGGGTATCCATGACAATGATAACCAAATAAGGGGACAAAGGATCCCCCTACTTGAGGCCTCTACCTGGGGAGGAACACCACCAAAGATTACCTTCTAAATCAAAAGAGTAGGTAGCAGAGGATTGCAGGTGAATGTAGAGATCAACAAAACTAAGACAAAATCCCTTGCGGGTCATAATTTCCCTCATGGCTTCCTAGCTAATGGTATCATAAGCTTTAGTAATATCCAATTTAAAGCACATACCTGGATAGTGTGTTGTGTGCAGGGAGTGCAAAATTTCTTGCAGTAGGATCACTTGGTCCTACATAAATCTCTCTTTTACAAAGCCTGCCTGATTACAAACAAGCCCCGCATGAGAGGAGCCAACCGCCTCATGATCATCTTTATAAATAACTGGACCAATGTGTTGCACACCCTAATGGGATGATATTGCGGAGGGTCAGAGGGGTCCATGGTCTTCGGTATAAGCACAAATCTAGAACAATTGATTTTGCGGCAAATTTGTCTCCATCTAACCATGGCATTGAAATCATCAAGCACATTCCTCCCAAGAATGTCCACGAACTCCTTGAAAAACTCAATAGGCCACCCGTCGGGGCTTGGTGCCTTGCTAGGCTTTAGGTTAGCCATGGCATCTTCTAGCTCACACTAGGTGAAAGGTGCAAGCAGCCTACAATTATCATCTTTGGTAAGCATGGATTGTACTGGGACTGATAGGAGAAGCCTATCCCTACCCCACTAGATGTCGGCCCAATAGACTTGAAAAGGTTGCGGAATGTCTTGCACTTGAACCAGCTCCACCTCTCCTTGAATTAATCAAGGCACCTTCTTTGAAAAATTGTTTACCTTAGCCATCATGAAGAAGAAATGGGTAGGCCTGTTCCCGTCCTTCAACCATCTATTTTTAGAATGCTACCGCCAATAATCAGCTTCCTTCTTATCAAGCATTTGTAATTCCAGTAGGAGTTCTTGCTCTTCATGGACCAGAGACTCCCCAACCTCTTGCCTCGCTTGAACATTCACTAGTTGCTTTTGCAGCATCCCATGATGTGTTCAAAAGGTGTACTTCTCCTCTTTCCTCTTGGAACGTATCTCCTTCTTCAAGAGGTTTTGGCTGATTTTTAGGACGTCTCGAGGATCCCCTCTCAAGGGATATTGTAACACCCCGCCCTACTGCACCTAGCTAGGGCAGGGTGGTGCCTAAGATTGCTAGTAATAACACAACAAAAGCATGATAACCTAAAAACTAATTATGTATAAAAATACGTTAAGAATAAGTCACTCAATATATATTATGGAAGGTCAAACTGCGTAAAAACTTATCCTAAACCAAAGACTAAGCATACATTTCGATTTATAAAGTTGCATATCTCAACATAAATAAAAAATTTGCACTACTCTCATAAGATAAAAAAACACAAAAACATCATCATCATATATATAAGAGTACAAAGAGTTTCATACAAATGTAAATAGTCCATACTACTATACATGGAAAGATACATTAACCAATCCCTGAAGATTTTCCCCTCCTCTACTCTCTCTCTTAGTCCTTGTCTGTACTCTTGTGGTGTCCACCTATAACTAAATAAAGTTAGTATAAAACTGAGTGGGAAGCCTTTACACTTCCCCTGCTAGATGGTTAACAAGTGCTGCACTTGAGGAGAGGAGTGGGGTACAAGGCAACTTGCATCAACTGTTAGTCTTGCACATGCTTAAAGCAACACATGTACACACATCATATCACACATAACACTGACATAATCATTATCAAAGAGAATAGATGGCTATCATACAATCACATATAAAACCACTATTCGACATATTCAATCATATATTTGTTACACCACATCACATGCAACTCCACTATCATGCCCATGCCCATGCCATCATACCCACTCAATACCATCAAACAACACATGGATCACACAATTATACATCAATCATAAGATATATATTATCAATACTTTGACTCACAAACCAATACTATCACATATGCAACCTATGTAATCGCTAGCATACCCATACTTAGTGTAGCATGTGAAATATTGCCATGAGTACTCATAAACAACCATTGCCTACAAGTCTTTTATTTACCCAACTGGTGCTAGGGTCTATCAACTTGTGACCTACAACCACTAGACTTTTGGAGGTCTGGCTATAGGGACAAACACACCTATGCCATGTACCAGTCGTAGGGATGAACACACCTATGCTCTCCCACTCTCAAGATGAGGCTTGAGATAGGAGCCTCATTGATGCATCACAATGGGGGTCAATCCATAACTACCTCTAGGTTTCTTCATCACCAAGTGGTCCTCACCCTTATGCTAGCACCACCTACCAATGACCATAGAATTTTTGTTGCGAAGACGTACAAATCTAGGCTAGCTTAAGCCAACACATGTTGCAAGCACATCACACCCAAAACAAACATAATATGACTACATACATCCACATCTAATAGTCACATTCATTTGATGAAAACAATACTACAACTTGACCAAACAAAATTTTGCGCTACAATCATTTCATAAACTACATGTAATTCTGTAAAAATGACCACTATTGTAATTGCCAAGATAATATATGCCTAAAAGGAAAACCAATTCAATGATTAGAAAGTCCTTCCCAAGATGATCTCAATGACATTAATTTCACCTAAATCAGACTCCTTGAAGCAAAGTTATGCACGTTCAAAGTTTAATTAATAGAATAATAAATACTAATATTTAATCATAGCTAGTGATGATTGAAACTCCTAGAACTCTAACGCCACAATAGGCCCCTAAAATATAATATTCCAACCGTGCTAGTCTCATCAACATCACATTTCATATTCCACAAGTTCACATCATATCATACATTGCATATTTATTGATAAACAATTTGTAACCAAAATCCTAAAATTTTTAGGAAATATGCAAAACAACATGTCCAGCTCAATTTTTTAACTATCTGCTCCACATGCTCACATCACATGATCATATACACTAATTTAGCACACAAATATAGGGAAAAGATTAAGACAACCCACCAATTAATATTGTTGCGGCAGAAAGTCCAAAACAAGCGTAAAATCCTCAAAATCCAGCAAAACTTCATTTTGCTCCAAACAAGTTCTACACCTACGTAGATATGGCTGCAGCAATTCTAAATCTTGGTTCAAAGCAAAGAAAAATCCATCCATGAAGTTCAAAGTTCAGAAAAAGAGTGGAAAATGGAAGAAAGAAGGAAAGAAAACTAACGGAGAATAGCCTTCATCTTCTTGTTTCTGTTTTACGAAACAGAAAAGAAACAAAACAACTTTCAATTTCTATGGGTAGGCGATGGCAAAGTTGGTGGGTCTTTTTTTTTTCTTAAAAAAAAAACAACGGTTTATGCCTTATGCATAAACGTTACTTTTTTTCATTTTTGTTAAGCACGTCATGTGCAAAACCTGATTCACTTGTACTCTACTTTTTTTTTGAAAAAAGAATATTTTCATAAACTCATTTTTTAAAACCATTTTAGTTTTATAAGCTTATATTTTTTTGCCTTCGCAACTAATGCCCTACACTTCAAATGTGCCCTACACTTCAAATGTGCATAAAAAACACATTGGGACTCCAAATCAAAATCCGTTTGAATCTACACTTATAACAAATTCTCCTAACCTCTCTCAAGTGCTCTCCCTTGCCTCTTACTCAACTTCTTTGCACAAGCTCTCTTCTTGCACAAGATCTCCTACCTCAAGAGCTCTCTATGTTGCTCTTGGTATGGTTTTGGACTTTGGCCTTTGGCCTTTGGCGTTTGGCACTTTTGGCCTAACAATGGTGAATTACATTAATATTTATAAGAAACTGGAAGATAAGAACCCTAGAAAGCTTTCTTCAACTCAACTTGAGATTGTTTAGTTGTTTTCCAAGTCTGCTCACCCTCTCCCTGGTTGTTTCCATCTTGCTTTTGCTGTTTCCTGAATTGGGATGGGCGTTTTCGGAAGTTTCTTCATCCATTTTGGTCATTTTTGATGTTGCGAAGACATCTCATGCAAAAACCCAGCTCTTGGCCAAGATGTTTGCTGATTTTCTGAGATGTCTCATTTGGGCTCAAGACGTCTCATGCACAGTAGAGACATCTCAAGTTCTGGTGAGACGTCTCACTTGCCAGGGCTAAACACAAAGATGCTTGTTTTGATGTTTGGAACCTCTGGATGCCTTCCAACAAGTCCCCATAGACCCTAGAACCCCCTAAATTGATCAAAATGAGGCCAAAACACCTTGAAACATGCAAAAATATCCAAGAATCATCCTAAACAAAATCAACACAAAAAGACACATAGCATGTAGGGTAGAACAAGGGGATTGAAAGAGGTGTCCCTACACTAGCTCTCCCACCCTTGAAAAAATGTCATGCTTCATGACCTTTCACAAGCTGGAAGGCACCATGCCCCCATGACTCAAGGCCATCACAATAATCATGACTCAATGCATTACAAACATTAGAATGAATATCATTGGAGGTTTTGGTTTTGAGCTTCCTATGCTCATGGAGGCTTGTCCTCCTGCCCCACCATGCTTCCTTCATTTGAGTGTCTCCTTGGAATTCTTTCCTTGCATTCCTATATGACTCAAACCTGCACAAAAGTGATACAAGAATCTGGAAAAATAATTGTTAGTGTTAATCCATGGAGTAGGCCTCCTTGCCCTATGCCCAAATAGCAATGGCATTTCTCCACTTGCTGCCAACTGATCTTCCTTATTCTTCCAGCATCTCTTTGCCAATACAAATTTTAGCTGAACACTTACACAAGTGCCCAAAAGCATCAACAAATATACTACTGCTATCAACACCCAAGATTGAACAGTAGTACCAATAAACTTTTTCTCATTCATATGAGACTCCACACAATCAGTAACAACATCTATATCAAATGCATCCTGTTCAGCATCAAAGAAAATTTCATCATCACAAATAGGATTCACCTTTACGATCTCTTTACAACTAGGAAGCATCAATGAAGAATTTAAATTACCAACATGACTGTCAATAATAGTGGACAACAATCTAAACTTATGGTTGTTTTGTCTCACAGGCCAACTATTATTTTCACCATAAAAAATAGCGTTGTTATTATAATTCTATGGTCTACCAAATATGAAATCTGAACAATCAATAGGCAATACATCACAAAGAATTTGGTCATGAAAACTTCCAATGGAAGGAAGAAAATATACAAGAGATGGTAAATTTTAGCAAGCAACATGATATTACTGTAATATTTTCAAGAAATTTAGATCCCACAAGAAAAAGAGTTGAGGGTAAATCAAAAAGTGTAGAATCAATTCGCTCAAGAATAGAAGAAGTATCCAGAAGGATTACTTCAGATGCCAGTACAATATTTGAATACTAAAGTAACATAAAATCACAATGATATTATTAGATACTTTATTAGCAAGGGTGTGAAAGTGATGCTGGATTATGCTAGAATGATGAAGTTGACAGCTAAATTTGATAAGCAAAGTAAGGAAATATCATCTCTCCAAAAGAAAATTCAGTATGCTGAAAGACCTTTTGACTGAGTGGATTAGGATAGCCAAGAGTGCTAGATGTGAGAAGATGGTTACTGAAAATAACTTTGAAACCTTTGAAAGGGCTGTAGAAGGAAAATTGGACCTGGCTACAGAATATGAGAAGCTTCAAGGAGGAGTACTGTGGCGAGACACATTAAATCGATGGATACTTTAGAAAAGAGTGCAAAAAGACAAAAAAGAAAAAAAAGAAAAAAATGAAGAACTCAAACAATCATTGGGAGTAGAAAAGAGTCATGAATAGAAATATCAAGGATTTGTTAATGATGTTTCTATGGTTGCCAAGGAATTGAAAAGTGAATGTGAAGTTATGATGGAAAATGTGAAGAAACTCCATGCAGCTTATAGAAACAAGGATAAGAAGCTTTGGAGTATGTAGCAAGGTTAAATGCTTCATTTATACATGATTTTATTGTTGTTCATAAGAGATGCTTTGGAAAATGGTTAAACTTTGATGGAATTTGGAGTGGTGGTAAGGTGCTTGTTTCTTAGATTGTAAGGCTTGGATATTCAGCATGGGTGTAGTCACTTGAAAAGAGGTTAGGCATTCACTCATCTACCAACCCTCCTGGGACCTGTTTTTGTGGGCCAAGCATTCAGCCTCATAAAGAGATACATGAATTAAAAACCAAAATTTAACAATATGAAACAGATAAGTCTGGTGTAATACAACTACAACCATAAATACAGGTCCTGTCCCAGAAAATGTACTTGCAAGTGAACATGTTGAAGAGTCAATAATTGAACCGTCTATGGATCAATCTGCTCCAACCATTGTAAAAGTGCTGCCATGGACATTTCATTATTGAAGGCACTAACGATCTCACTAATGTTTCCATTGATGATGTGATCTCTAAGTTCGACTTTTCAATATAATCACTGCATAACTGAATAACTTTAGAATATGATGTAATCTGTTTTACATATAAATAAAGATTGGCTATTTGTTTTAACTGGTTTTTGATCTTTTGTAAAATGATCCCTTGTGAGTGAAGGGGAGGTGTGGTGAATTTGAACCACAAACTACAAAATCATTATATAAAGTCACATGAAAACATCCTTGAGATTGAAGGGGAGTTTTAGGAAGTAATTTGTGAAATACTCACTCGCTTTCAAAGGCATTCGTATGTGATGTAGCAACACTATGTAGAATGAACCTAACAAAAATAATTATGAGAAGACCCAGTGGAGATGCAATTGATATCAGTTCATAAGGTTAATAAACCACCTATATTAATGGAACCTAAGAGTTGAAATAATATGGAGAAGTTCTAAGAAGGAGACTTGAGTAAAGACATCAAGAAAAAGAAGAGTGAAGAAATAAAGTTTAGGAGAGTGAATTATCTGAAATCATCTCTCACACATTGAAAACAGTACATGAGGATAATAGACGAATGGAGATTCATCCATGAACAACTAATGTGGATATGAATTATCTAACTGGTAAGACCAATAGATGAAGAACATAATTTAAGTACATCAATATGTGGGGGATTATAATGTTACACCATGGATGTACAAAAAGGATATTTTGGAGTTGAGTCCTTTCAACTATAGAAGTTGAAGATGTGATGATCACTTCAAATAGATAATTTAAAGGAAAGATCATGATTCCCATATGGAGAATAAGGAAAAATGCCTTTCAACCTGTGGATTTAAAGTGTTCTTAGGAGGAGAACTGGTAAAAGAGGTTATGAAATATAGACAAAACCATGTAAAATTGTATGGGAACACATTATTGGTATACGTTAAGTTAGAACCGGATAAATCTATTGAAGGAACATTAGAAACCAGATCAATTCATGAATGTTGACGAAAATGAATTTTGTATTATATGCTGTATTATGAAATTGAAACTAAAATTTTATTACATTCATGGATCCTATTGATCTATTGCATAGTGGAAATGTACATGCTATGAGTTTTGAAAACATCATTAAGAAAATTACCAAGTATTCTTGGTAAAATTTTGAATACATTGAACATATTTATAATAGTCATATTTCAATTATATCAAATCTACTGAAATTTAAGGCATTGTAGAAAAATGTGGTGTTTTGTCAATGCTATTTTAATTGCATAGGCATTGTAGAAAAATGTGGCTCAATTATTATCCCCCCCTTCATGGTGTGTAAGCACTGTGGTTGGCTCCATCCCTGTGTCTTGGCGACGGCGAAGAAGAAGTTTGTTTGCCTATCCCCCTCCCAGAGCCATCTTACCTATGATCTTTGTTTCTAGTACGTCTCCTCCTCTAAGTCAAGGCCTTGAAGTTGCTGCAGAATGTTCTACTCTTCTTCATGTAGGTCCTCCCTAGCCTCCTGTCTGGTCTGGATGTGAGCTAGCTTATTTTGAAGCGCCGTGTGACCCATTCTGAACGAGAATTTATCCGCCATTGGCAAGGTCCGGATAGCCCATTTCAGAAGAAGCAGGCCATCCTTGAGGAAGTTCCAGGGGTCTCCTTGGCCTGGTCGGTACTCTGCCCAGATGTCCTCAACTAACAGCCTCAACCATGGCTTGGACAACCAAGTTGCCTCAAAAACAAAACGATCGTGGGGTCCGGTACCTTGCAGGTCCAAGCAAACAAACTAGGGATTGATGATTCGAAGCCACTTGTTCCTGTCTCGTAACCCGCGTAGCTGATCGGAGGAGGAGGTCGGAACTGATGCAGATTCGGTCAATTCTCGAAAGGATGTGGTTAGGGCCTTTCCGCCTATTGCTCAAGGTAAATTGGCAGTTCTCAATGGGTAGATCCACTAGTGAGTGGAGCACCAGGAAATCTTGAAACTCCTGGGTGCTCGAGCGTTGGGGGGGGGAGGGAGGGAGCTCCCTCACCCGATTTTTCCCATGGGTGTAATCTCTGGTTGAAATCCCCAATAATTAGCCATGCGAGGTGGTCCTGTACCAATGTTGCCACGTGCTCCATCTCCTACAACCTCTGCTCCCATGCTTGTGCCCCATAGAAGTTGGTCAACCAAATCCCTCGGGAGGGGATATGGACTGTCATCGTCCATTGTGAGGAGTCAACCAGCATCATGTTGTAGCGGGCTAGGATAGCAAGACCCCCTGCCTGACCCATGCAAGGGTGCACGTGGACTTTCCAGCCATCCCAAAAGAGATGGTGTGATTCTGTTGCCTGCAGCTTGGTCTCTTGGAGGCATACTATATCACGCTCTTCATCACGAACAATTTTCCTCAGGGTATTTCTTTTATAGGATGTACCCTGTCCCCTATAGTTCCAACTGAAGATCTTCATGTATGCTGGGATGAGCAGCGTTGGTAGACCTCCTAGAGGGTTTGCTGTAATCCCAAATCAATACTCTGTTGAGCTTGTTTAGCTCTGGAGAGACTCTCACATGGATGTCTTGGGCGGCTCCCCCCTCCCACACAATCGGGCTACAACTTGAATTCCTAGATGTAGGCTCCTTCTCCGGGATCTGACAGGACATGGTGCTCCCCCTCACCACGTTGACCCATTCGCCCAGGAGGGGGAGAGCACTAGCGCTGGTGTCGTAGGGTCAGCTGCTGATGGTGGTGAGGTGTGGGGGGTGTTGGTGTCAGGGTTGTGGGAAAATAGGTGAACGTCGTAGTGGAGAGGTACATGGGAGGGGGGCGGGNGGGGGGGGGGTGTGGTTGATCTAGTGGCGGGTTTGGTTAGCCTTTATGTCCCACTGTAACCAAGTCCCCACCCTCAACAAGTTGCCGGACTTGGTCCTGTGCTCGCATGGGCTGGCCCCTCCGAAATCGACAGTCAGCCTCCTGGTGACCAAGTTTCCCGTACCACGCACAGCCTCCACCCCTGCCCTCTCAGGCTTTTAGTCCCAGTTCCATGCTTGGCTCTGCCTCTAGGTTTTCAAACTCAACCTGAAGGTGTTCCTCCCCTCCTGGGAGCTCCAACACAATTTTCCGGATGAGGTCCCTGGCCAATGGATTTCGCCACATGTAGAAGTGGGCGAAACCCATCCGCACCATAGACTGCATGACTTTATTGAAAGTGATGAACTCCCCAAAGAACCCTGCCATCCGTTCCAGGAACTCCAGGTTCCACATCTCCCATGGAATCCCGGACACCCTTATACACATCGGTGGTCGGGCAAACAAGTCTGTTTCGCGGTGTGCCCCCGATTGCCAAGGGGTTAAAGCCAACCCCCCGAGCACCATAGAACCATGGTCCCCCTAGTAGCACCATGTCCCTAGCCTGCTGGGTCGGAAAGATGAATAGTAGTAACTGCTCGGATAGGCTCTAGAGCTCCACCGGTCCAATCTTTCAGTTTTCGTGTACCCACCTGCGGATAACTCCATCTGCGGGTGGGCACCCAGGGACATGAACTGGCCAATGAGGCTTCGTTGCATGGTCCAGACACCCTCCATCGGGGGTCCACTGACCCGGAGGCACATGGTGCTGTTGATATGAGAGTGTGCCTCAATCTCCCCATTTGGTGCTTGAGATGCATCCCCCCATGGTCTTGCTTGGCTCTCACGGGGTCCTTCCCGCTTTCCGTCTGTTCATCGCTGCCCGTGTGTCCCACGGTGAGGCCCGGGTTTGCGGGTCCTGCTCCAGTGTCGGCCGGTTTGCTTGTGTTCGCCCCCCACTCGTCTGAATCTTCGCTCCTATGCTCGCCTGATTCTCTGCTCCTGCGCTTGCCTGGTTCTCTGCTCCTGCATTCTTCTCTGCTCCTGTGTTTTTCATTGTTGTGTTCTTCATCGTATACGGTAACTGTCTGTAACGTAGTAATTGCGCTCTTGTGGATTTTTTAGGAATTGATCCTGATGGAGATTAATGTTATGTAGTAACTGTCTGTAATTTTCTAACAGAGATAGGCATAAATTATTTTTAAAAAATGGCTGAAACTAAATTCTGTCAGATGTGCCTTTTGCATTTTGTGGTCTCCATGTGAATAAAATAAAATTTCAATTTCATATTTTGAAAGAAATTTGACATCTAAGTATATTGTTGATGTAGTTCTGTTCTTGAAATGGCTGATTTAGAGTCTCCCACAAACATTCTCAGCACTACAGAAATACATGTTCAAGTTCTCACAGCCCCTGCATCATAGTTTCATGTTTCTAGTAAATGTTGCATGATCTTTCTTTCTGACCATCACAGTCCATTTTCTCAAGGTCAGTTGTTACTTTTGCTTCTTGAGAACTTCCACTTGTAGCTTTATTGTTTTTGCTTTCATATCACTACATTGTTGGGACAAGGCCAACAAGGCTAGGATGATGATGATTGCTGCATTGTCAGCATTTATGGCATCCTTGCTGATTTTGCTTCTTTAGCTTCTGCAGTTTCTAATGTATCGTTTGCATGAACTGTTATGGTGGTACTTTATGATTCCATTGAAAACCACAGGCCACTTGGTGTGGGTATTGAAACTCACTATGATTCCAGGCTATATTTAATGTTTTTGAAGGTTAAGTGTGTTTGGTTCCTTAAAAGAGAAGGGTTATTTATTGCTTTCTTTGGACACAACAAAACCTTTCAATGATTAATTTTTTTGTTAATTGTGTCATTGGATTGGGAATTTTGCTTGACTTCTAAATTCTGTGATGTTGGAAATTACTCAATTTTATCCAGCCTCAATAGAGTATGTTGCTAACGCTTATTTATTATTTCTCTAACTTAGTTACTTATTTTTTGTTTGGGTAGTAAGTTCTTAACACACTTATCAATGTTAGTTTCTGCCTTATTTTCATTTACCAGGTTCTTCAGGCATTGCTGGATCGCTATTCCATATCCAGTGACTCATTTGCTGCTGTTTGTGTGATCGTTGACAAGGTCAGATTTTCGGAAACACCTTTATGTTTATAAAGTAGGAGCCACAGACCTTCCAAGTTTCATTAGTTTTATGTTTCACAACAAGACGTTCTTGCTCATGAAATTAGATCATCATGATCATTCTGACTATTAGATTCATATGTTGTTCACATAGATAGAACATGAATATAGCATAAACTAGGGGACAGTAGACATGATTTTTACCAACTTTAGAGCTGAGATTCAAAGGGCTTCCATATTTTTGGACAGCAGGTTTTTAAATTGGTACTCAAGTTTGGCTAATGTAAACTTCAACTGGTATTCATATTGGTAAATAACAAATTTTCCTTCATAGTATCAACCATAGATCAGTTACAACTAATGATGAATGTAGTACCCATGCACAAGTTGTGGATGGCACAAGTTTGATCCGGTTCTAAAAGATCCTGACTTTCATTTTGCTAGTTTTGAGTTTGTTCCCTCGAGATTCTTTTTTTTTTAATATTTCTATTTTTTATAAAAAATTCTATTTATCATTGTTTTGTTACTGTCTTTTGTAACAGGTTAAAAATGACATTACTATGATCAAACAAATTTTGGATTACCTTTTTAAATTCTTTGGGATTTCTGATGGAATGTGATAAAAGGATTTGTTACATATGCAACATACATAGGAAAATCAATAAAAAAAAAATAAAAGAATCACATTTTCTTTGGGACAGGTAAAAAGAATATAATATTAATAGAAGTTTGTAATACATCTAGAAGTTATTTGAGGATCTTAGATAACAAACAAAGATAATGATCAAGGGTTTATTACATAATTATCTTCATTAATAAAACTAATTAAAAGTGAAATTATCACCCCTATTGGTACCAACACATTCCTTGGTTGGTCTATCAGTGAAGGCGGTCTTGTTGCACTTCACCAGTGGTGGTGGATTTAATTGAAGAATTTGATCATCAGGAGGCTCAATTTGGGCCGCCGGAGTTGCAGGTTGGGGAAGGTTTGTGGATGGCTCTGCCAGAGTTGCATGTTGGGTCCTCAAAGTTGCATGGCGTGGAGGGTTAGGGGTGCCTCTAGTTGGGGCCATTCCAAAACCTGTGCTTCAGAATCTTGAGATTGTGTTGGCCAAGGCAGCGGAGGAGGTGGTGGCAGCTTGGGCCTTGGCGGAGGAAAGGGCCCTCTAGGAGGCCAAGTAGTTGGTATGGGTAGAGGAGTTCCAACAATAGTTGGAAATTGTTGAGCCTCTCCATGCAGAATTAGTTAAGGAGGAGAAGCGGCATCGAGACTTGGTTGAGGTGATAGTGTTGAACAAGTTGGAAGCAAAGCTCCAATAGCATATCTGGGAGGAGCTTTAGGAAGAGGCATGGGAGCAAGAGATCTAGTCAGAGGGAGGAGAGGAAGGAGATGGAGGTTGCTCAAATCCAACATCAACAGGATCGGGCACACGAGCATAGTGCTAGATCTTGGCTCTGGGAGGGGAGGTGCCTCTACGTGGTCATAAACATCAACTGGAATATGTTGTGGAGGGTGCTACAACATTACATTCATTGTAGGGAGGGGGGAGCTCCACCTAGACGGGAAAGGGGATGCAGAGGAATGTGCTAGGAAAGTAGAGGTGCTTAAAGATTAGCAGGTCGTTGCATTTGTGGATATTGAGAGGCACTAGGTTGTTCTCAACGCTATCCATTGCCAAGAGAGGGCCATTTGCCATTTCATAGTCCTTCCATGCCATATATAGGCAATGGGCCTGGGTTGTTAGGTCTTTTTGGTTTTTGTTGTTTCTTTGTCTTGTTTTGAGGTTTGTGGGGCTGTCTTGGAAATTTTGTTTTGTGATCAGGATGCCAATTTTGGATTGATTAGGAGGAATTTGAGGGGTTGGGGGTTTCTTCTTGGTTGGGGTATTAGGGGGGTAGTGGGGGGCAATATCCCCCTCATTTTGTAATTGTACATGACACATGTAAATTTTGATTGTGATTAATTTAATGACCTAAACTCTTTTCAAAGAAAAAAAAAACACATTCCTCACCTCAAATTACATAGTTCAATCTTTTTGGTTTTGAAGTCTCAGATATTTGGATTTTACAAGTTACGTTCTTTTTCTAAACTTTACTACCAGCCATCATACCATTTGTTGGTTGTTTTTAATTGCCTTTAAATTTTGGTGATTTCCTTTCTGCCAAACTCTAAAGTTCACATGTTTTAGCAATGCACTAATTTTATTTGTGCATCATATTTCACCAATCCATGTCCAGGCTTTTGCCGAAGCTTACAACGATTTTGGCATTATAAAATGCAAGTGTGGCACAAATGCGAATGTTTAGATGGATATTGAATGTTGCTAGAAGAGACAAACTGAAAAATATAAACATTCAAGAAAAACTTGGAGTAGCTTTATTTTATATAAGTTACAACAAGGACATCTTAGATGGTTTGGGCATGCACAAAGGAAAACAGATAACAGGCCTATAAAAAAATATTACTACATCATTGTTATAGGGAAGCCATCAAAAGAATGATAAAAGATTTGGGAAAAATGATTGAAGATGATATGAAGAAATTGCAAATAAATAAAGATCTAGCTCTTCATAGTGGTAAATGGCAGAAAAGAAACTCATGTAGCTGACCCCATTCTGTTGGGACAAGGCTAAGATGATGATGATTAGCAATTATTGGGAAACCCATAAAAGTATGTTGGGAAACCCATTGGCACTTCTTGTCCATTGTCATTACTATGCTAGAGAAATATAATTAGGTTTACAACACCAACCTATTCCTTGCATTTATCTACATTCTTATGGTATCAACCCATTGGATTGTGAACTGATTGTTTTGGTCATCACAATTTTTTATTCTTAGAAGTATATCTTTGCTTATTGAGGATCAACAACTCTCTTAGTAGGGGAAGTTAGGGAGTAGCTTTGATTGATGAAAATATTAAGGTGCAGTAGAGGGAGTGGGGGTGAGTGTGGGTGCAAGTGCTGATGACGGCATTGGAGAGGGAGATGGTGGAGTGGAGGACTTGTGTCATGTGGCAAGCAGAGTGGGGTCGGCTGTTGGCGAGGCTGGTGGGAACTACGGGTATGACGTTTCTAGCGATGGGTTGGCATCTGGGTAATGGAGGCATTGAAGCTTGTTCCCAAAGGAAGGGCTCGATGTGACTGCAGGTTCATGGGCCACCTTGCTAGGGGGTTTGAACAATGGAAAGGAACTTGATTGGTAAGTTTATGTCATCTAGGGCTCTCCTTAAGTTGGAACTAATTCGAAAATGGGCTTTTGAATCATGGGGTTTTGGGGAGCTTGATATATGAAGTCTCTTGAAGAAGCTCCTTCTATTTGTTTTCTGGTTGGTGGAGGACCGTGACAAGGCCCTATTAGGAGGGCTGTGGTTTTATGGGGCATGAGGGCTTGCACTAACAATGTGGCATCCTAGTGCTCATCAAGATCCAGACTTGTTTTCTAAGGCACCTGTGTGAATTCACATATCAGGAATTCCTTGGGAGATGTGGATGTTGGAGTTCCTAAAAACTCTTGTCGGGTTCTTTGGTGAGTTTATATCTTTTGATAGGTTTACTGACTCCATGGAGCGGAAGGGCTTTGCCCGATTTTGTGTGTGGAGATCCTTGTCTTCCAAAGATTTGGTAAAGGAGATCATCTTGGAAAGGTTTTCATACGCAATTGGTGGCTTGTCAGGGCCAAGCAGTGGGATTAGCAATTTTGTTGAAAGTTCCTTTAACCTACTGGACTCTTTTGTATGGAGTATAAGGGTTTGTATATCTTCAACCTAGCTTTGGGCTACCAATTTTTATGGGGCTCAAATGTGGGAGGCCAGGTTGCAGGAGTTGAGGCAGGTGGCGGCGTTGGTGCTTGACACATGCCGATGGGTTGTTGTTGGTGACTTTAGTCAACACCTATATCCATGGGAGAAATGTGGGGAAGATAATAGCCCATGGAGCTCATCAGTTTCTGTAGTTCTTGGAATCATATGCATTGGTGGATATGGAGATAGAAAACTGTTGCTTCACATGGAGTAATAGGAAGAGTGGCAAGGATTGGGTGTTGTGTAGGATTGACCAGGTGTGTGTTAGTTCAAAACTTTTTATGCAGTTTGACATCTAGGTAGGCATTTGATCATCATTCCATTATTTGCCATCTGGGGAGGTAGAAGAGGAGACCCCTCCCCTTTCAGTTCGAGCGCTCTTGGCTCCTGAAGCCTTGGCTGAGACCTCTTGTGGAGGAGATATGGGTTGGTTACCCTAGTTAGGGAGACCTACGGGATTTTCTTAGAGATGGCTTGCTCCAATTGAAATGGGTGATTTGCTTTGAAAAGATTGAGGACAAGTTATCTTTTAGAGCTTGTAGGAGGGACCTTTAGTGAAGTCTGAGGGACATTAAAGATTAGCAGGAGGCTAGGGTGTGGTTAGAGAGGGAGGAGGATGCTATTCTGAGACAACTCCAAGACCTCCTTGCGGAGGAGGAATTATATTGGAAGCAGCATGCTTGGGTTCAATGGCTTAGGGAGGGGGACATGAACACAGATTTTCCTTGTTGCTACCAAATTTAAGGGGGAGGCAAAGTGAACGTTCCACTTGGGGTAGAACAGGATGAATTTTGAGGACCCCCAAGCAATCGCAAAGGTGATTGATGATTAAAAGGTGAACATATGGGGCAACAAGCACATGCTACCACTTTCAGTATAGGTGCAACATCTGTTAGGAGAAGAGGAGAACCATTTGTTGCTGGGCCTATTCACAATGTAGGAGTTAGATGTGGCCATGATGTCGATGAAGGTGGATAGGGCTCCTAGCCCGGATGGCTGGAACATTGAGTTTTTCAAGGAGTTTGTGGATATGCTTGGGCAAAACGTGTTGGATGCTTTTAATTTGATGTTATGGTAGTGGCAGGTTCAACAATAGCTTAATTGCTCCAGGATTGTCCTCATTCCCAAGCAACCCAACTCGATGGATCTAGTGCAATCTCGGCCGATCGGTGTATGCAATATTCTGCTATGTGTTTTTACTAAGATGTTGGTTAGGCGTGCGGTTTTGAGGATGCTAAGGTTATTAGGGGAACATTAGGTAGGATTCATTAAAGGTAGATTCTTACAAGACCAAGTGATCTTGATGTAGGAAGTTTGGGATGGAAGAGTTTGCAATGGGGGTTGGGCTTGATGTTGGTGATGTCAATTCCTAGCATTGTGGATCTTGAGGGATTGAGGTCTATTGGGGTTGAGGAGATTGCTGCTGATCTTAGCAGGGTTGTAGAGGAGGTGGTGACTAAAGCCAGGGAGGAGTGGAGGGTTTGGGAGGCTAGGTGGGACGAGGGTCTTCAGCATGCACAGGAATAGATCGATGCCAGGTTCCAGGAAAGAGAGAAGGAATTGGTAAGGCAATAGGTGTTGCATGTGGAGTGCTCCAGAGCTGCACTGGTGAATGAGCTTTGGGCCTAGATTAGAGAATAAATGGAACATGAAGAGGAGTGGCAGGAACATGAATGTCTAGAGGCAATTGCTCGGGAGCAGGAGTGAAGAAGTTGCATAGATGAGTTGACAAATTGATAAGGCCCATGCCCAGAACGCACGATGCTGGTTGAGGGAGGGACGGTGCCCTTACATGACTATTGATATCAATTGCAAGACTTCTTGGTCTGTGTTTAGACAACACATATGTTATACCTTGCTCAAATCTCATCCAGATGGAAAAGGGTCAGGAACTAAGCAAGCAAGGAAGGAGGTCACGTTTAAAGTGTTTCAAGAAGCCACAATATTTGTTAACTCGGAACAACACCGGGATACGCTGAATGCTATCCACCACCAAGAACTGCTGGATTTTCGTTGCCACATGCTTCCTAAACATTTGTAAGGGGCAGTTGGTTTGGGATGCTTGGGACCTACCGAGGGGTGGGGGGGGGGGGGGGGGTGGTCCATTGTTTTGTTTTTTCATCTCTTTGACATTGGCCTTTGTTAGATTGAATTGGCTCTTGGGGAAGTGGGTGATTCTTAGTACCCCAATTTTGACTTAGTTGGGTTTGGTTCAGGAGGAATGGCCTTCGAGGATGTGGCGATTGCGCCTTGGTTTTAGCCTAGATAGTTTATTGTTTTTTCGCGTGGTTGGGCTTCTATTTTGGGGTTTTCGACTGGAGGGGAAATCTCCCCTTTTTTGTATGTAGTAAATCGTCATGTACAATTTTTACTTTCCAGTAATATGAACAGTATCTTGAAAACAAAAGCATATGCAATTAAGAAAAAAATTTGAAAATCCATGGAAAAATATATTCAACTTCAAAATAGAAAATTTCAAGCATAGTAAAATTGTCCNGGGCGGGGGGGTCGGGGGGGGGGGGGGGGGGGGTTGGGCATTTCAAAGTTTGAGGATGAGCCAACGTTGGGCCAGCAACGCCTATTGCTCTGTTTCATGAGCCAGTTTGGGGAGCCGGCCCAATGGGTTTGAGTAATGAATGCAAAGTACAGATGGTGGGAGGTGAGAGCATAGGACTCAAAGCCTTGGCAGATGCTCTGCGGCCATGCACGAAGAATGTAGGCGCAGGGGTGGTCAAATTTTGAGCTGCGTCACCTGTTGATGGCCATGTACTCATCGGTACCAGGTTGGCGGCAGATCTAGCAGGGATGGCTATCTGATAAAATTAAAGTTTTCCTGTGGTTGATTAAAAACGATGCATTGCCTATTCGGGCGCTCTTATATAGACGAGGCCTTGTTTTGGACTACACCTGTCTACTGTGTGGCATTGTGCCTGAGACCATGCAGTGCTTCATTTATCAATGCGCCTACATGCGCTCCATGTGGTGGGAAGTGGGTTTGGCCCTCCCCCTTGATGAACTTCATAGGCGATTCTTGAGCCACACTACTTTTATGGGTAGCATGGAAGCTGTGGAATCACAAAATTTTTCAGTTGTGTAGACTGTCGCCCCCCTCCATAGGTGGTTTCCTAGGCCGCAGTTGTGTGGAGAGAGATTGAAGCCGTGATGGGGGTCACACTGACATACAAGCCTAACTGTGCGGCGTTCCAAGAAGATGAGGAGTTGTGGCAACTGGTGGAGTGGTGTGGTTGGAGTGACATCCTGCTACAGCTCGTGGGTGACCCGACCCTCCCAAATGATGCCTTTTTCGCTAACTGGCACAAGGTGCGAACCTATTTTAGGGGCACTGAGGTCATCGTCACAGAGTCCTCGATCGCTAGGTGTTTAGGGGCCCAGGCCGATGGTGAAATCATTCTACCCTCCACACATAGGCTGCAAGATGCCGAAATTTTCTTCAATGGGCCAATGCCACGCACACAAAGCTGCCAAGTTCCTAGATCCTCTTTGCCCCTGATATGGGCTCGAGTAGCGGATCTTTTGGATCGATTTTTTGTACAGCCAGGCAACGGGTCAAAACTCCAGGGCATCCACTTTGCTTTCCTTAAATGCCTTAAATTGGAGGTTAGGGTTAACTTACCCAGGTTTTCTTTGGCAGCTTTGCAACAGCAGAAGTGAGGCAGCCACTCCAGGCTCATCTTGGCCCTGTGGCGAGGGGCAGCCCGGGGGGGGGGGGGGG
>MNCI01005245.1:241934-252069 GCA_015680685.1 Gnetum montanum | reverse complement strand
GGGGGGGTGGGGCTGCCCTCCCTCCTAGTGTTGGTCCTCCCCTTGAGGGAGGAAAAGGTTGTCATAGAATAAAAGAATGTGGTGACCATACCGAGGGTGCCAAAGTGCACTGTGGCACTTGTGGAAAACCAAGGCATCTGACAAAGGATTGCAAGGTTAAGTAGAAGAAACCTAGCCAAAAGGGATTGGGCCAGAAATCACAAGACGATTATTGGAAGACTGTGATTTTCAAGGGTAGGGTGCTACGGGTCCCTCTTGGGTCCCAGTTACTTCTGGGGTGGCCCAACTAGGACAAGGGGGTGATGGGTTTGTTAGGAAGGTCATAGAAGCTATTGAACGGGATATGCTGAAGTAGGAAAACATGAATGTTGATGCATGGGAGCCAAAGGACACACAAGAAGTGACGAAAATGATGCTATTTGAATGTTGTCAAGGTCACTGGCAATGCTTGGGGGAGGTCACAAGCTGATGGGGGTAGAGCTGCCTCCACTTGGAAGTTGTGTTTTGTTGGTGAGGGGAGGGCCTTTGCTGTCAATTGCTAAGAAGAGGGGGGGGGGGTGCCGGGAGGGATGGGTGTCTCGCCTTCGCAATTTTGTTGAAGCCTGGATGTGTTGGGTGACCATTGGGATCAACATCTCACTCAAAGCAGACACAGTTAGAGATTGATTTGGGGGGTTTAGTGAACCCTCAAGGGAGTTGATAGTAGATGTGCTATCGGCAGGACATGAGGATCCTCTCATGGGTCTATGGGGGGTAGGGTTCCCCATTCAAGTGATATCCCCTTTTCATGTTAGGTTTGTTCTTTTAGTTGTGTTTTATGGCGAATCCATGCATGGTGATGCATGTGGCAAGGTGATTGATTGGGATGTCGTTGGTGGACCTTTTGTTTCATGGCTGGGTGGAGTCCATCCATGATTTCTATTTTAGTGGGGTATATCCTACGTAAAATTTGGAGAAAGGGGGGGGGGGGGGGGGGGGGGGTGTATGGGTTGTGGCCTTTCTTTTTTCTTGGTTGTATGTCCTTTTTCAGCAAATGGGTTCTATGTTTTTTGGCGATTGGGTTCTAGTAGTGATGATGGGTTTTGGGCTTCCTGGGTATGTGATTTTAGGTTTTTGTGTTGTGTCCCTTTGTTCCTAGACCTTTACAAAGCTTTGGTATTTTTTAGCTAGTTCTAGTTGACCATTTTGTGTGTTTATGGTCTATCATATGGCCTAACATTAACATGCTATGGTTTTTTTTCTGTGATAAAAGTTTTGGTTTCATATTATGATAGCAATGTATATCATGGCATTTAAATAGGCTATTTAAATAGATTAATTTTTGGAATGAATTTGAACTTGAATTCTTCTTTTGTAATTGATCAAGTTTCTAACATGTTTATTGTTGCGCATCATCATGGTAAGTGGTTGATATCATGTTTCAAGGTTTTTAAACATGTTGAAAAGCTCAATGTTAAGAGATTGATGGTTGTTGTTGGTGATGAGTGGAAGTGTGATGTGGTGCGTATAAAAAATATTTCAACTATGGAAGAGTGTGATGTTCTTTTCGCCAATTTATCTTGACTTCCAAATTCTTTAATTATCCTTCATTTTTTAAAGAGAATGTTCGAGATTATATTACTGGAAATTAAAATACATGAGAGAAAACAAAATTTGTGTCGTCGGAGCCTCCCCCATGAGCAATTGCAGATGATGCCCAGGACGATGTACGGACTACATCCATCCCGAAGCCATTGTCGCGTGCTCTGTTTGTGTGCCCAATCTAGTTGCCTCTATCTATGTCGTTCCTTGTCTTGTTCTTGCTTTTGTTGTGCCTGCTTAGCCTCTTTGCATTCTCTGTGAGTAGCCTCTTCCTGAAGCAGCTCCTCCTAGATTTGAGCGTAAATTTTGTCCACTAGTTGGGCTTGGGCAGCCTCCGTCAGCAAGGCTTGCTGTCGGATCAACTCCTACTCCCACTCTTGAAAATGGGTCTCCAATTCAGCCTATGTGAGAGCGAGGGATTCATTCCATTTGGCTTCCCATTCACGTTGCTCATTAGCGTGTGTAGTGGCCGTAGCTTCTGTTGTCGCTTGGTGCAACTTCTCATCTCGTACAACCTTATGATCCAACATCCCCCGTAGGGAAATAGTCAGCACCGTCATGGGGTTGGAGGCCCTTAGCCCTTGATAGTTCCATTTCTAGATTGTACGAAGAATCAGTCCACCAGATCAGCAGCCTGAGCTCGAATAGGTGGTAGGGCGAATTTGGGAACCTGTCTACTCTGTGTGCATGGCATCGGCCTCATGAAAAATAGGTCAGCATCCTGTAGCCCACGAGTGGTGGGCCGGATGATTTTGCTCTCCGCTTGGGCCCCCAAACACTTGGCAATCGTGGATTTTGTGCTAATAACTTCAGTACCCTAATAAAAGGTGCGGTCCTCTTGCCAGTTGGAGTAGAAAAAGTCATCTNGGGGGGGGGGGGCAACCAGTGTGGATTTTTTACACCACCCATAACAGTAATGTGGCTCGGGAATCACCGGTTAGTGTTATCAAGGGAGGCCAACCTGTTGCATGCCACGTGGCGTTCATGTAGGTACATTGGAAGGCGAAGTGCGGGATGGTTTTAGGCATAATTCTGCATAATGGGCAAGTGTCATCAAGATCGAGGCTATGCCTACATAAATTCATCCGTACCGGCAATGTGTTACTCTCCAGTAGCCACAGGAAAACTTTAATTCTCTCGGGTAGCTGTTCCTAACATATTTGATTCCACCCTGACACCAGTGGATACTTGGCTGAAAGCAGGTGGCGTGGCTCGAAATCCAACCACCCTTGTGCTTGCATTTATAGTGCATGGCTGCAGAGTGTCCGCCAGGGCCTCGAGTCATGTGTTCTCGCCTACCACTGCACATACTTGGCATTCATGATCTTGATCCATTGAGCTGTCTCACCGGTTGGGCAGGTGAAACAAAGTAGTAACTGTTGCTAACTGAGCATCAGTTTGTCCTTGAATTTTGAAATTCCTAGATCCCCCCACAGGTTGAGGGAGCACGATCCAATCCCAATTGGCCAGGTGCAATTTGCACCCACCCTCTGCCCCCTAACCAAATGAAGTGATGAATGAGCTTGTCTATGCCCTCAATTACTACACGCATGGAAGGGGGGATGGGGGAGGGGGGATAACGACAGTAGCCACAAAGTGAGTCATTACCTCCAGCACCAACCTCCCCTTTTGAGTCAAAAAATGGTTTGCCCAATTTCCAATATGAGTCACGAGCTTTCCTAACATTGACCCCTAGGATACACATCGACCCCAATGGAACAAAGGGATGCCTAGGTATGAGTCCTGGATCATTCCAAAGGGGATGCCCAGGATTTGTGAAACTCAATCTTTCACCCAAGTGTCCACATTGAGAACATGGGCTGTTGACTTTGCACGATTAATCACTAGGCCAAGCTCGACAGCCATCCAGGAGAGTGCCATGTTAATGTCGCATGCCTATGGGACCCCAACTCGACTAAGCAGCATCGTGTCATCAATGTAATGTTCAACCAAACATTCCACCCCAGATATTTCCAAGCCCCCGACGCCTACCACTTTGCAATAAGATTGCAGAAGGTTCATACCAATAATAAAAAGTAATGACGAAAGTGGGTCCCTCTACTATAACCCCCTACCTAGGGATGAAAGTCTCCATAACCATCCCCCCACGTCGAAAGAGAAGCCTACCGAAGATTGTAGGTGAATGCAAAGTTGAATAAAACTTGGGTCAAAGCCTTTTTGCCTCATAATGACAGCCAAAGCCTCCCAGCTGATTGTATCATAGGCCTTGGTGATGTCTAATTTGAGGCACCACCCAAGAAACTTTGAACGACGAAGAGAGTGGAAAATTTCTTGCATTAGGAGAACCTAGTCCTGTAGAGTCCGACCCTACACAAACCTTGTTTGATTAACCAGTTTGGGCATTAGGGGAGCAAGCCTGCACATGATCATCTTAGAGAAAATATGGATCAACAGATTGCAAATCCCAATGGGTCGAAGATGTTCCGAGAGGGACATGTTTGCACGTTTGGGAATGCACACTATTTGGGAGTAATTAAGCTCTTGACAAACTTGCTTCTTGGCCAACATTAGATTGAAGGGATCTAGAATGTTGGGCCCCACAATATCCAAGAAAGTTTTGAAGAATTCGAGACTCCAACCATCCAACCCCAGCGCTTTCCCTCCAGGCATGTTTCCAATCATTGCTGTTAGGTCCTGCTAGGAAAATGGGGCTAGCAATCTAATATTATTTTCTTCATTCAACACTCGCAGAACCCAAATAGACACAAGCATTATGGGTTGCTTTGCCCAGATCGTCTCCCAGTAGTGTGCTAGCTCTTTGGCCACGCCTTGTGGATCATCGACTATCTCTCCCCAGGTAGTCACCAACTTGTGACATTGGCTCCACCCACGTGTCTTGGCTGCAACAAAAAAGAATTTCGTTTGCTTGTCCCCCTCTCGGAGCTATATGATCCATGATTGTTGTTTCCAATATGTCTCCTCTTCCAATATGATCCATGATTCTATTCCTCTTCTTCTAGGTCCTCCCTAGCTTCTTGTTAGGACTGCACCTAGGCCCACCGGCTCTTGAGTGTCATACGACTCATCTGGAATGAGAATTTGTCCTCCACAGGCAAGGATCAGATAGCCCACTTCAAATGAAGAAGCCCCTCCCTGAGAAAGTTCCTGGGATCCCCCTGGTCCTGTCTGTAGTATGCCCAAATGTCTTCAACTAATGGTCATAACTAGGGCTTGAGCAGCCAAGTTGCCTCGAAACGAAAGGGTCAGGGGGTTCGGGTTCGTTTAGGCCCAAGGCAACAAATTAGTGATTAGTGATTCGAGGCGACTCGCTCTTGCCCCATAACCTGCACATCCATCCGTAGAAGGAGGTCCGAACTGATGCAAACTTGATTGATTCGAGAGACGTGGTCGGCCTCTTTCTGCCTATTACTCTAGGTAAATTGGCAATTTTCAATTGCCAGGTCAACCAATGAGTGAGCTACCAAGAAATCTTGAAACTCCTGAGCACCAAGAAATCTTGAAACTCCTGAGCACCAAGAGGAGGGGGCGGGGGGGAAGGCAATCGGCACCAAACTTTTCCCAAGAGTGGAGTCGTTGGTTGAAGTCCCCAACTACTAGCCAAGCAAGGTGATCCTACATTAGCATTGCAACACGTTCCAACTCATAAAGTCTTTGCTCACAAACTTGAGGCCCATAGAAATTGGTTAGCCACAGACCTCGAGAGGGAATGTGAACAGTCAAGGCCCATTGCGATGAGTCCACTAGGAGCATGTCAAAACATGCTAGGATTGCCAGACCTCCCACCTGCCCCACACAGGGGCATAATTGCACCAGCCAACCATTCCATTGGAGATGGTAGGCCTCTGTCGCCTGTAGTAGCTTGGTCTCCTACAGGCAAACAATGTCACAATCTTCATCATGAACTATCTGTTGTAGGATATTTTTTTATAGGGTGTACCCTATCCCCTCCAATTCCATGTGAAGAGCTTCATGTATGATCAGTCACGCGACGCTGGTAGACCTCTTGTAGGGTCTATTGCAATACCAGGTCAATGATACGTTTCATATGTTTCTCCCGTATCAAACTCTCGAATGGGCAGCCAAGGCGAGCCCCCTCTTGCACAACCATGCTACAACCCGAATCCTTTGATGGCGAGCAAACCTCCATAGGCTTGTGAGATTTTGTACTCCCTTTGACTGCATTTACCCATTCGCCCAAGGGGACGAGCACAATCCCATGGACCGTTGGCTTGATGAACGGAAGAGAAGCAAGGGGGGAGCCAGAGGCTTGCACCCGCTATGGGGAAGCTCATGGGGAGGCTCGTGGGGAGGTTCTTAGGGGAGAGGGGGGCAGGGAAGGTGGTGGGGGTGGAGGTGGCGGTGGTGGCCCCACCAACTGTCCCTTGCATCCAACAATCAACCAATCCCCACCCTTGCTCAACTTACAGGCCTCGGCCTGCAACAACTTTGCTCCTCCACCCTGAAATCGACAATCAAATTCACAGTGTCCGTTCATCCTACACAAGGAACAACCCCCTCCCCCTCCCCCATAGAGAGGGGAGGCCTTCTCCCTAAGCTACGCACCCTCCAAATTCTCAAACTTAGCTTGAAGCCATTCCTCCCAGCTCGGGAGCTCAAGCACTACCTCTTTGATGAGGTCCTTTGGGGAGAGAGTCCTCTAGACGCAAAAGTGGGCAAAGCCCATCCACTCCATTGTCTGAGTAACTTTGTCGAAAGTAATGAACTCCTCGAAGAACCCCACAAAACGTTCAAGGAATTCAAGATTCCACATTTCCCATGGAATCCCATATACTCATACCCATACCGAGGCACGAGTGAACAAATCAAGTTCGTGGTGTGTTCCCAACCACCAGGGGGTCAGAGCTAGCCCCCTAGTGCCATAAAACCATGATCCCCCTTGAAGGATTGAGTTGCGGTCCTGTAGTGTCAAAAAGATAAATAGGAGCAAGTCCTTTGATAGTCTTCGAACATCCACCATCCCCACTCCCCAACTCTCCTTCGCCCACTGCTGAATCAGGTCAATTTGGGGGCGAGCACTAGAGGACATGAAACACCCTATTAAACTGCGCTGCATGGTCCTTACTCCCTCTGCTGGCGGCCCGCTAACATGGAGGCGCATGATGCCATTTGAGCAAGAACGTTCTTCAATGGCCCCATTAAACGTTTCAAGGTCCCCCCCGGCATAGAACCTCTCTCCGAAATCTTCACAGCCTGTCTCCCTTAAGCCTGTCAGTCCATCCTTGGCATGTGGAGCGCTATCGCTTGTATTGTGGCCGTGTCCTCCACTTGCCTTGCCTGCTCCGTGTGCCTTGTCTGTTTTGCCCATGTGTGATTCCACCGTACCATCATGAGCTCTATCCTTCATTTATCTGTATTCTAACATTCAATTTAGTTGTTTTATAAAAACATCATCTACAGTAATTTTGTATGAGCAATCTTATTGAATAAATTAGATTTAGTCCAGTGCTTCGATGTTGCTTCATTATTTAAAAGAACTGGATATCAATCATGAGAAAGAGAAGCATATGTTCAGTTTTAGCTAGCTTGGGGAAAATTGCATTTATAAACATCTAGTTAGATATATTTACCTTGTAACATACGCAAGCTAATTTGCTTAAAGTTATGTGGAGCTTTTCAGATGGAGTGGAACATCCATTTTACATGGGAAAGGCATCTACATTTCTTTTTGGCATTTTCACTTTGGGAAACACTTTGAAATGTAAAAATTAATTTTAAAAAAAATTGTAGTGTTTAATATATAAAATTGAAGCCAAAGTTAATTGCAAGGATTGTATTACTGAAGAGTCTAAAATTTGTTTCTTTGTTAATCAGGGATGAACATGCAAATCTAGAACCATAAATGGAAGAGTTATGAAAAGGAATGGCATGTGAAGAGTTACATACATGGATCCCATCCATTTTATTTAAAGTGTGTCTAGAAAATTACCTTTCAGGCATATAATGCCAATCCATTCTTGTTAACTGGTGGGTTAAAAGAAGTTTTAAAGGAAAATGATTTTAAGAAAAATAATTAAAGGTGTATATTTACTTCAAAATGTTTAAAAGTATCATAAAATGATGGGTGAATATTTGTTAGTGATTTTCATTGATAAGGACAGTTGGTTATGACTGTACCCTACCAAAGACAAACGAGGGTTCAATACTCACTTAAAATGGTCAAGGAGAATCTCTATCACTAACATTTTAATCGACAGCTTCTTCAAAGAGATTTTATAATTTTAAGTCATAATTGCAGAATTTTGAATTCGTGAATATATCATTAATCTTATAGTTGCATGTATGAAGATAAGGGTATATTTACAACCATCTTTCTAGTACATTAAGTACCATTGCAAATAGGAGTCTTCATTTGTAAGCTTGAATTTATGTACATGTAAATTTAATCCATTCACAGAAAACAGAAATATATGCATAATTTTTCTTAAATTGCAATCCATCCAAAGCAATGAATCTGCAATTGAGAATTAATCTAAAATTATATACAGACAAATATGCCTTAACATCAACTACTACATCATAATCTTGTGGTTGACAATTCATTTCAAGTCAGAAAATAAAGAGAAGATGGAAAGGAGTATGTGTGAAAGATGCAGCCTCTATCTACAAAATCATTGTAGCTGCTGGTTATTTCACACCAGCTTCCATGAAATGGAGGGTCAAGTGCATGCCCTATTTCCTATGTTTTAGTCAGAAATACAATTTCAGAAATTTGAAGAAAAAAATACATTACTATCTAATTTTAGTTGAATGATAATTACAATACCTCTAGTTTATCTATCTTGTCTACTTTATCATTGGCCATGATATCCTTGAGGTGATCTACTACTTTAATGCACTCCAATGCACTTTTTCGGGATACAAAATCCATAGCAATCTTTGTACATGACTGCATTTGAAGAAAGGAATGTAAAGTGGAGTCATGTTTTTTTTTTTTGAGAAAGTGTTCGGGATTCTATTATGAAAGATCAAATTATGATACACAAGTTTACAACCGGGGTCACCAGCGGCGGCCCCACTGGGGGGGGGGCGTGGGGGCCCCCGAGAAAAACAGCAAAACTCAGCAAACCCAAAAGCGAAGGTAGGGGGGGGGGGGGGGATGGGGGAGCAGCGCACCCCCCGAAACTAGGGGTTGGTGGGGAGCTATTTACAGGCACAATCCGGCCGGATCAGCTCATGCAGAAGATCCAGGGTATTGCGGTGCTCCTTCGTGTCCATGAAACCGGCAGCCTGCTGGAGGCCCTGCATGGCTGCTTGCCTTCTGTTCCTGTCATCGGAGGAAGTGCCGGCGTCAGGGTGGCACTGTGCCGAGGTTCGGCGGATGTGCCGGCGAAGGCGGCCCCAAGAACAGTCGCTGTTAATACCTAACATGAGGTATGGGCAACGCCCCCCTCGCAGCCATTGCCGGGCACTATGCTCATGAGCGCGGTCGAGCTGCCGCTGTCTCTGCTCTTCCTCCTCCCGCAGCCGGGCCTGTTCCTCCTGCTCCTCCTGCTGGCGCTGCCTCTGGGACTCCGCCTCCTACGCAAGCTCCTCCCGCACCTGGGCTCTGATTTCGTCGGCGAGCCTGGCCTTGGCCGCCTCCGTCATGAGGTCTTGGAATCTAGCCCGCTCTTGCTCCCTGGCCTGGAACTGGGCCTCCAGTTCATTGCGGGCCTGGGCGAGGGCCTCCGCCCACTTTGCCTCCCACTCCCTCCTTTCCGCCTCCCTGGCCTCCGCGACCAGCTTTTGCCGTTGCTCTTCATTCCAGATGGGGGTCGTGGTCGGAGGAGGGGGCCCTGGGGGGGCGGAAGTCGTTCCGGCCTGCCACACGGGGGGGGTCGCGCCCGCGGGACCCGACGCCCCCACCCGAAATGAAGCCCACCAGGCCAGGGACCCCCCGACCCCCCCGATGACCCGAGGGGGTAGCTCCCCGGAGGGGGGGGCTGCTACCGCACCTCCGCCCCCCTCCAAAGAGCCAAAATCACCCCCGAGTGCTTGCCTCGACGCTTGAGGCTGAGGGCCTCCTTAAAATAGAGGGGGAGGTTGACCTGGCCACCGGTCTTCAGGCAACGGAGGAAGGTGAAATGAAGGCCTTGCAGCTTTGACCCGTTGCCAGACTGGACGAAATACCGCTCCACCAGATCCGCCCCACAAGCCCAGAGGCGAGGGAGAGCAGATCTAGGCACCTGTCGACTCACGGTTCTTGGAATGGTCCCACGGAAGAACATCCCGGCATCCTTGAGGCCGTGGGTAGACGGGAGGATGGTTTCCCCGGCGATGGTGGTCCCCAGACAGCTGGCGAGAGCCTCCTCCGTGACCCAGATTTCCCGTCCCTTGAAAAAGGTGTGGTCGTTGACCCAGTTGGAGAAGAAAGCGTCATCAGCCAGATCTGGGTCCCCCACCAGTCGCTGTAGAGGAACATCCCATCCACATTGACTCACCAGCTGCCAGAGCTCCTCGAATTCCTGAAACATGGCACAGTCAGGTTCGTACGTGGGCGTTTTCCCCATGGCGTCCTCGATTTCTTTCCACGCGCAAGACGCCTGCCAAACCAGCCGCTGCGGGGGAGGGC
>MNCI01005245.1:216378-238452 GCA_015680685.1 Gnetum montanum | reverse complement strand
GTGTTTCTGGGGGGGTTCCGGTGGGGTGGCGCGTTGGGGGTCGGGCGTAGACGGCCTTTGAGTCCCATGGTGACCCACTCGCCACCTTCGAAAAGCTGTTGGGGTTGGGGCCTTTGTTGCGGCTGGTCTGGCAAATGGCAAGTGGCCACCTGGTGCCCAGGTTTGCCGCACCTCGCGCACCCAGCCCGGAGGGGTCCTTGAGGGTCCGGGCGGCGCGGCGGGCCGTCCGCCGTGCCCAGATTCTCAAAGGTCACCTCGAGCTTCTCCTCCCCTCCAGGGAGCTCCAGAATCACCTCCCGGATGAGATTCTCTGTCGTCAATGGGTGCCATACGCAAAAACGGGCGAAGCCCATGCACTCCATGGACATGGTGACCCGATCAAAGGCAATGAACTCCCCGAAGAAAGCCGCGACTTGTCGCAGGAATTCAAGGTTCCATAGCTCCCAAGGGAGGCGGGAGACCCGAACCCACACCGGCGCTTTGGCAAAAAGGTCGGTCTCCCAATGGGACCCGGCCTCCAGGGTGTCAACGCCAGGCCCCGCACCCCGTAAAACCACGGGCCCCCCAGCATGACCGAGTCCCGGGCTTGCCGGGAGGGGAGGATGAACAGCATGAGATCGGGGGTCAGGCTCCTCACTCCAACCTCGCCCACCCGCCACTGTTCACGGGCCCAGCGCCTGACCAGGTCCAGACGTGGTCGCGCACCCCGTGACACGAAGCGACCAATGAGGCTCCGTTGCAGGGTGCGGACCCCCTCAGGGGGGGGCTGGGTAACCCGGAGGCGCAACGTTTCATCAACCCGAGAGTGGGCCGCAATGCACCCCCCGGATGAGACGGCAGGCTGGTGCGGCCCCCCGTCGGGCGGCGATTTTTGTTGGCCAAGCGGGCTGTCCGCCCGTGGAGGTTGTTGCGGGTCTTCCATCGCCGGCTGCGTCGGCGTCGGCGTCTGCTCCACGGTCTGTGTCTGTTCCACAGTCTGTGTCCGCTCCACGGTCTGTGTCTGCTCCACCGTCTGTGTCTGCTCCACCGTCTGTGGCTGCTCCACGGTGGTCTGCTCCACGGTCTGCTCCATCCTAGTTGTTTTAGCTGTGGAGTCATGTTTCAAAATGTCTACGAGAAGGATTAACATTACATGGAAATGACATGAATACCTTTATGTTCCTTACTTGATGTGGACATCTTGCTGGTATAAACACACACTCTTCAAGATGTTGTTCAAATGTCCACGGCTCCACTTTTGTGCTTCATTGATAACATTACAAGATCAACATTAACTGAAAGTTCTTTTTGTTAAATCTGGGAAAGCCTTCTTAAGTTAAGAGTACATTGCTTACCGTATTACGCCTTCAACATTTGCTTGTGAGTATCATTCAGATAAAGACATTGATCTAGTATGGGATAGACAACTTTCACCAATTGTATTAAAACTTACCTATTCAGCATACTGTTTGATCATAGTTCTCCCATAATGCAAAATTATGTAGATCAGCCAAACTTACATTTTCAACTTGTTTATTATAAGTTTTGAAGGATTGTTGATGCTTGCAGAGGTACTCCTCAAGTTTTGGCACATCTTCTCTTCTGAAAATGTCCCATACTACACCACCTCGACCATCATTAGTGCTATCATCCAAAAGCTCTACTTGGTCCTTGAATTATTTATTCTCGTTCTTGTTATTCATGTTCTCAATCTTTTTGACATGTGTAAGTAGGTTTACCTACAAAACAAATTAAGCAATGACGATTTAAGAAAATTCAAAGGTTTTTGAAACAGATAACATGAAAGATAGAACAAATGGGAAGAAATGAAAAAGCAGGTGTTGTTGGTAATGTGTGCATAGAGGCCTTGCTGCTACGTCAATTTATCCCCATATATTAATTTAAAAAAAAACTCAAAAACCACAAAAACAGAAGTTCACATTGATTACAAAACTAAAAAACTCTTCACATAGAAAAGCACAACATAACAACTGAGAAGGTATCTTTGAAATAGAAAAGCAAGGCAATATAACAATAAAATGATATATTTCTTGGATTGAAAATTTATAAAATAGAAGAGTTTAAAGATGTTGCATTAACTTGTTGCATATAATACATCAAGATGGAGGTGGGTTACAGAACCATCATAATTAGGAGTTTTTTCAAGGCCTTGAACAATGTACATCTTGGGACCAAGATCTAGAGCTAGAACATTTTTAGGAAGAACATTGTTTCTTGCAATATTGAGGCCACCTATGGGATGACAGTAGTGTGGAAATGGCAAGACTTTGAAAAATTCACTACCATGCATTGAAATTCTATCATCCCAATCTTCTTGATGTGGCCAATCCTTTAATTTGTATAGGACTTGTCTTGCATCTTTTGTAGCCCCATCTCTGTATCCATGGAAGAATTCTCTAATGTTCATGGATTCATGCAAAATGATTTCATCATGAATTAGTTACATCAAAGAAGAAGAATGGAAGGATAAAAGGAAAAGCACACAAGAAATTTGAGATGTCATTATGATTGCTCCTATGTAGCAGTCAACCACATGAATTGTTCGACTTTTGTCAATGGTATTGTCTCTGCAACCCCTCATCATCACCACGGGATGCCAACTTAAGCCAGAGCCCTCCTTCAAACAATATCTAACTATGATTGGTTGCCTTTTAGCCCAAACATTTCCAAAGATTATATATTTATCCTCATTCTTGGCTTGCTATGTAGTTGGATAGTAGATATGATTATCTTTAGAGGAGAATCAACTAGATGCTTTTCTCCATCGTTGGGATTAGACTTTTTCAATAGTGGATGTATTAATCATTTCCCAATTTGAATTACACGCTTGTTCTTCTGGGTTTGTTGTTTTCAACAATTTCACCTTTGCAAGAAGGTTAGGAATCGTATTTAACGTATAATTTGATGTCAGACTTGGCACATTTTGGCATGAAGGGCACAAAATTGAGCTTTTAGAGTTTATCATGATTTCTGAGGATTCATTCCTAGTTCTTTAGTCTTGCATGCATTTTATACATAGGTCGTATGAACAATCAGCGCATGTTCTATACAAGTCAACAATGGCACCATTACATATGACCAGCACATCTTCTATACAAGTTAACAATGGCACTAATCTTCTATACGACCAACGCATCTTCTATACAAGTCAACAATGGCACTGTTACTATAATGATGTCATTGTTGACTTGTATAGAAGATACATTGATTGTTCATACGACCTGTGTATAAAATGCGTTCAAGATTAAAGTACTAGGAATGAATCCTCGGAAATCATGATAAACTCTAAAGGTTCAATTCTGTGCCCTTCATGCCAAAATGTGCTAAGTCTGACATCAAATTATAAGTTGAATAAGATTCCTAACCTTCTTGCAAAGGTGAAATTGTTGAAAACTACAGACCCAGAAGAACAGGCGTGTAATTCAGATTGGGAAATGATTAATACATCCACTATTGAAAAAGTCTCATCCCAACGATGGAGAAAAGCATCTAGCTGACCATCCTCTAATGATAATTATATCTACTATTCAACTACATAGCAAGCCAAAAATGAGGATAAATATAGAATCTTCAGAAATGTTTGGGCTAAAGGGCAACCAATCATAGTTAGAGATTGTTTAAAGGAGGGCTTTGGCTTAAGTTGTCATTTTGCAGTGATGATGAGGGTTTGCAGAGACAAGACCATTGACAAAAGTGGAATAGTTCATGTAGTTGACTACTATATAGGAGCAATCGTAATGACATCTCAAATTTCTTGTGTGCTTTTCCTTTTATTCTTCCATTCTTCTTCTTTAATGTAACTAATTGATGATGAAATTATTTTGCATGAATCCATGAACATTAGAGAATCTATGGATACAGAGATGGGGCTACAAAAGATGCAAGACAAGTCCTATACAAATTAAAGGATTGGCCACATCAAGAAGATTGCGATGATAGAATTCTAAAGCACAGTAGTGAATTTTTCAAAAGCTTACCATTTCCACACTACTGTCATCCCATAGGTGGCCTCAATGTTGCAAGAAGCAATGTTTTTTCTAAAAATGGTCTAACTCCAGATCTTGGTCCCAAGATGTACATTGCTCAAGGCCTTGAAAAAACTCCTAGTTATGATGGTTCTGTAACCCACCTCCATCTTAATGTATCATATGCATTAAGTTAGCTCAACATCTTTAAACTCTTCTATTTTATAGATTTTCAATTAAAAAAATATATCATTTTATCGTTAAATTGCTTTGTTTTTCTATTTCAGAGATACCTTTTTAGTTGTTATGTTGTGCTTCTCTATGTGAATAGTTTTTTACTTTGGTAAATTGTGCCACCTTAACTTCGTCCTAACAGGTATCGTTGCATGATTAATTAGCCTCAAGAATGTTTTTATTTTTTCTGGTAGGTGTCCCTACCACACCTACCGCCATCCAGGAACGACAAGAAATTGCTTCTTAATAATGTTTTATGGTTGTACATTTAGCCAACCCAATTGCATCAGATAGTGGACATGGTGGCAAATCAACTACAAAAGCATTAATTCCTGTGTAGTTGTAGTCCATTGGTGATATTTATGACGTATGATCCGTATCCATGGAATCATCTTCATGTCAAGCCGTGACATGCGATGAACCAGCTGCTGTTGTCTTGCCATCACTAGGTCACAAACTTTTGAAATTCCTAGTCCTCCCACATCTCGAGGGTGCGCTATCGTATCCTAGTCCAACCATATGAAGATGCTTCCCACCTTTACCTATTGACCAAATAAAGTTCCAAATCATTTGATCCACTTTATTGCCCAACTCGAGGGGAGGTGTAGCTATGGACTCATTAAATCGGGCAATAGCTGATAGCATTGAAGTTGTGAACAAAATCTGCCCTTTCCTTGTTAAAAAATGGGTGATCCAATGCCCAATTTGCTGTTAGATACATTTTAGAATGCGAACCCAAGTTTTTTTACATCTCCATTCAAACATGTGAAAGCCCAAATACCGATCACAATCAGTACTAGGAAAAACCCTTAAAGTTTGCATGATACATGCCTGAACCTGGAATCTATATGGACAGTGTAAAGTGCATATTTTGCACAATTCACCTTGAGTCCAACCTCCCTTGCCATCTAAAATAGTGCCCGATCCAAAGCTTTGGCATGTGGCACCACAGCCTAGGTAAATAGCATGGTTTTTATCTCCCTTTACTTGGGAAGAGCTTGATCATGCATTGGGTAACATGAAGACGAGGATGGCATCGAGGCTTGATGGTTGGCCTATTGAATGCTTCTAGGAATTTGCAGATATCCTGGGCAAAAATATGCATGACGCATTCAATAGTATGCTTAAGTGGCGATAGGTTCGCCGGGAAATTAATTGCTCCCAAATCATGCTTATCCCTAAGATTGCAGGACCGTCAGAGGCTTCACACTATAGACCCATTTGGGTTTGTAACACCCTCAGATTATTCACAAAGCTTCTTGTTCGAAGATTGGATCCCTTGATGCTGCGTTTGGTTCATCATAATCAAGTGGGCTTTGTGCAGGATTGGTTGATTCAAGACCAAGTTATTTTGCTGCAAGAGATCCTTCACTTGTTGCAGGTTGAGCATTTCCCTGGGCTTTGTCTTAAGCTTGACATCATGAAAGCTTATGACTATGTTAGTTGCAAGGTTTTAAGAGACATCATGGTGGGAAAAGGCTTTAGCCATGGTTTGTTGACTTATGCCTTCAAATTCAATCTTCAGCTACTTATTCCATTGATCTTGATGAGACACGATGGGGACTTTCATCGCCAAGGTGGGGTCTCCTACAACGTGACTTGTTCTCACCATATTTATTCATTATGGTGATAGATACCATGTAGGATTACTGCCATGTTGAAGGGGTGTGGGGGTTATAGATTAATGGGGTGGATTGCATGGCAGAACTCCATGCTGATGAATACCATGCTATTTACCCGGGTTTTGGTGCCACAGGCCAAAGCTTTGGATTGGGCACTATTGCAGATGGCAAAGGAGGTTGGACTCGAGGTGAATAATGCAAAATCTGCACTTTACACTGTTCATACGGATTGCAGGGTTCAAGCATGTATCATGCAAACTTAGGGGGTTTTGCCTAGTACTGATTGTGATCGGTATTTGGTCTTTCGCATGTTTAACCAATCACATTATAATAAGAAGTCACGTATACCATGTTGCTTACTGGTTAAACTAAGGTGCAAGGATTTCAAGTTCCAATCCTACAAAGTGAATTTACCCAAAAGGATAAGATGAGTAAAACATATGAATCTCTTTATCTAAGATATATGAAGTGTAGCGGCCGTTGCCATTCTTTCCCTCTATTCCCTTAGCAGCTTACCTTGGGTATTAGCACAGGGGTCAGGATGCTACGTAATGCTGGAGTGACTGTAATTTGTGCTCCAAAATTGGGTTTCTTTAGATACCTAATTTTGCATTCTACACGTGAACTCATCACCATTCGTTCGGAAAATACCCACAAAATTTTGAAACAATGTTCTCCTTTGTACTTTTACCATAAGAAAAGGCAGTTATCTTCATGTAAGTTGATTTAACAGTGTTTCCTCAACTGCAGTATTATCTTTATAAAACCAGATTATGGTACTTGCTAACGCATCGTTATTCAATTTGTTCTGGGTTTTATATGGCGTCCAATTTAGGGGCTTTGAAAATTTTGATTACTAAGACTATCATATAGTTTCAGTTTGGTAATTAAGTTTAAATACAATTATCATATTACATTACGAGGTAACAAATGCTTTCAAATTTCTTATTTTTGTTCATTGACTTTGGAGTTTTATAGCATGCTATTCCTAATCTGCTAGTGCTAACATGTTATTAACTGTTTTTTAAAAAATTAATTTGATACAAGTAGCTTAGTTGCATTTAAACCCTAGCCTTGCATTGTTAGGGTTTCCTAATAGCTATGGAGAATGACTTCAGATGACATTCGATAATTCCAATGTATTGGAAATTCAAACATTTTCCTTTTACATGGAACTTAATAAGGATTTTTAAACTTTCTTTTTGCACGTGAAAAGGGGAGAAAGCGGGTTGGTAGTTGTTGTTAAGGTGAACTACAAATCACATAAAACAGAAGCCACAAGAACAATAAACGTTAACACAGGCCAAGTTAGTTGTAATCGGTAAACAAAAATAAAAGCAAATCACACCTATAGATCTTTGCTAATTAACAACCTCAAACAATATTTTATCATTCAACATATGTCAGCAGAAATTTGTATTGTTTTGAAAGCTTGCCACATGGCATTGGAGTTGGACTAAATTGGGAATGGAGCACTTCATACTATGGTCAAATGCATTGTATCTAATATTTTGGTACAAAGCATTTAATATGTATTTCCAAATAAAGAAAATGATCTAAAAGAGGAGGACCTTCCAAGCCTTATGAAAGTGCTGATCAATTTAATCATATTTTAAAATGTAGCAAGGGAAAACTACAGATTGACCTTGATAGAAAATTTGAGGTGAATGATACCAGGTCCATATCTGTCTAGAAAACAGGCACACCCAAAAAGCATAGATGAATGAATCATGTCTTTGGCAAATATTGCATTTAGGAAATTCAACTCCTAAGAGGCGAAAGCTCTGTCCAACGGGAAGACCTTGATGAATTGAAGACTAAAACAAGAATTGATGCTTTGGTTGAGCCTTTGAGCTTCATACCCTATGGAAAATTGTCTTTGAATGAGAATCATCCAATTGCAGATTTCATCTTTTATTTAGATTATTAAAAATGTTTTAGTTAAAACCAAGATTTAGCTTTAGACACATGAAAAAAATACAAAAAAGATCCATCCGGCCAAAATCGTTTGTGCATTTGAAGTGCACCAATGTTTACAATAAGGATGTCTTGTCTTTGAAAACTTCACTTAACTTCGACTTGACGCTAGGAAATAGTTATATACCATTTTTAATAGAAAGCAATTGGCAATAGTAGAAGATTGTGATTTGCAAATTTTTTAGCTCTATTTAAAAATTAATCAACTAAGAAACTACGAAATTTTTTAAGAATAGGTGTCCACCAGATATAGCGTTGCATCAAGTTCACCAATCTTAAGTAGGCAGGCTTCCATTGAAGGAAGCCTTTTAATTGATTTCAGCAATACCACATTTTTTTAAAGAGATGGTAGCCTACACTGTTATGTTTTCCTTCACTAATTATCGAATTGCTTCCATGAGTGTTTCTCCATCTTTGAGATTTACTTGAACACAAAATATTGTGCCTAAAAAGGATTTTCCAAGCTTCTGTACATTCAATACAAGAAGTGATCTTATTTAGAGGCCAAGAGAGTACTCTGCTACTCAGTAAAAGGAAATCTGAAACTACCTTGATCCTTGCTCAAAAGATAAGTATTCCAAGTTGCTCGATGAAACTTTATGGTTATCTTTGTTAGAGATGTCCCAAGGTGGTGGTTCTCTTGGGCTCTCCCTATGGTTCGGGGGCCTTGGAACACTTTGAGGCACCCTCAGGTGATTCAAGTGTTAGAAAACCCATCCTGAATTGGCAATACCAAGTCATTATCAAGATACCCTCTTGATGCAACTCTCTCTAAGTTCTCTTCATTCTACCCTCACGTGGAGAACTACATGGCCTTGATTCTATGATGGTTATAGATATGTAGGCAACTAGGATTGGATAGTTTTGGCGTGGTGCCAGGCCACACCTTGTACCAAATCGTGAGGGATCTGGGGGTGAGACACCACCCCTTGTAGATGCCTTGTTTTCCCTTCCATCGAGGTTGTCTACAGGGTTGCTTGTGTGCTTGCTTGCATGGTCCTCGTTCGAAGTTGGTTATCCTTTGTGAGGTGTGTTTTCATACACATAATAAGAAGTTGTGTTGCTGCTTGCACTCAATCTTGGGTTGCTTGCTTGCTTGAGGTGTATTCCCTAGGACTTCCACCCCAGATCCATTGGATCTTAGTGAATTCCTTGGGGTGTCAAACAATGTCGGGGCAATGTTGTTACAGTTGGTATTAGAGCGTTTTGAGATCGTGTTGTGATATACATGTGCTCTTTGGTTGTGTTACTTCATTGAGGTTGTTCTATTAATGGTCCCTCCGAATGGATACCTAGGTGATCTAGGATCATATCCTTAGGTATTCTTTGAAGAGTTGCCTTATGGTAATATTTTTACGCTCTTCATGAGGGGATTGATGTTACATTGTGAGCAACTAATGTATGTTGTTCTCCTTGAGGATGTATTCAATTGCGTTGTGGTATTGTCCTCCACTTCTTTACTTGTGGTTGGACTAGTTGTGATTGTATTTGATATGGTAGAGGAGAGTTATATTGGTAGCTCAAGAATTTTGTTGCTCAAGGAGCTCTCATCTCTAGTCTCCAGTGATTCATCTGGGATAAATTGGACCTAGTCTCTGCTTCGATTTCCACCCAGATGACATGTATGAAGATGGCATTGATTGAATTGTGTAGGATGCGATATCCTTGCACTCCCCACTCACCCTATATACTGTGAGTATGGGAATTACAAATTGGGACCTGTTGGTTCCCAGGTACCTTAGGATGGAGGGCCTTCGAACATGTGCTTTTGGTAAGCCTTATTCTGGGTGGATTAAGACCATTGCTGGTAGACTTCATATGTTTGTGCTTGCAATTGTATGTTTGTCTATTTGTGTATGGCTATCTTCTTGGTTGCGCTTTCAAATTCTGCATGCATGTTACCTTCGTCGTGTCTATCGTTCGTAACGCAAGGCTTTTTGTTCTACGCGATATGATCACTTGTTGTTGGGATTGTTGAGGATGCATTTTGAGGCCGTTTGTGCAATCTCAAAGCCAAATGTTTGTTGTCTTGTTTTCACAACCTCTTGTGCATGAGGCATGATTGCCCTTGTTGCTGATCTTTCACGAGTTGTGCTCCCTTGTTTGATTTGGTTGTGTTGCCCTTGGGTTTGTGGCATCACTCTTGGGATTGGTGACATTGCTTTGGGCACTTTGATTCAATGATTCCTGGTGTGGGTCATCCTATTATTGGTTCTTGTTGAGACCACACCTCTTTTGGTGAGAGTCTTTCTTGTAGACGCATCCTACTTGATGTTGCTCGTTGTAGCAAGAATTGGTTTTATGGAGACCTGTTGTTGGTTAAACCTTGGTGTTCCACCTCATTTTTGAGTTGAGATAATGATTCTCTGTTGCCCATGCCTCTTATGATTGTGTTGAGATTTTGATCCTAGTTGGAACCAGTGTCAATGGCTGGGAATGTTTGTTTTATATGAATCTTGAAATTTTGAGTGTCCTAGCTCTCTCTGGGTGTGCCTCATGATGAACTTGTTTGTTTGAGTGTATCTAATTGACCCATCAATGTTTTGCATGATCGATCTCTATGCATGTTGCTAAGGTCTTTCTTTTTATGATGTTTCAAGAGTGATATTACTTTGTCATATGTTCATGCTTGATGGTTGTATATGAGGTTGATGTGTTGATCTAGTTCTTGCTAACTTTTTTGTTTCTTAGCTTTTGTCTTAGTCTTTGCAGGCAGCACAGGTACAAAGATGCGGCTAGTGGTGACCTCAGTTGATTCTGTGAGCACTATGTCTGAGGGGAAGATATGTGCTCTTGAGACCTTCATGAATTGATTATTTGGTCTCAAAATCCCAACATTAGGTTGTGGATTTATCAGTACCTTGGCTGTGATGAATCAACAGGTACATCATGATTTGTTTGCCTCTCTATGCTAGGTGAGCACTAACAGAGGATGGTGATCCATCCTGGACCCTACAAATATTGGTTTAGCAGATGGCATGAAATGGTATTCTTGGCCATGCCAAATACTGATGGCCCAGGAGTGGCCAATGCCTTAAGGCCCCACTGTGGCATGTGGTGGATACTTAGTTGGTGTGTTTCGTTATTCGATCGTTGCACTCGTGTCCCGAATCATTTTCGTTCGATGGTAGTCATGTAGTGAGTTCAGTGCAACGGTTGATCATGTACATTTTGAGACAGTGGTGCAGTGGATGCAGTTTACAGTGTGACAAAGATAGGTTTTTCTCAAAAACAACATGGTTCTTTCTTGGTATGCTCTTGGTGGCCTAAACCTTTCAGCTTAGGATGGGCTTGGGTAGTTCGTCCTATAGCCTTTTAGGTCTGGGGTAGCATTCCCAAATACCATGTATGTTCTCATTAAATGTATTCCTATCCTCAGGTGTGTGAAATGTATCCTTGTGATATTCTCAATTTGGCAATTTATGCACATGAAAGTGCTAGAGGTTATTGCCCTATGTGAGTTAGTTGTCTCTTCGTTGTAGGCCTATGCCACACCCTATGACAAGGCTAGGCTTGATGTATGGTGTTTTCCTAGTGCTTGTTTTTGAAGCACCTTCTCTATATGTTGTATTGTAAACGGCCTGTGTGCCTTGATATGTAATTCTACTGAAAACCCCAATGGAAAATTCTCTCGTTGTGATACGGTGTTGTAATGAGCAAGCCAAGGCATGTCCTTGCTCAAGGTGCTCTTAAACTAGTGCCATGTGTTTTTGGGGATATTGGCATGCCTTGATGGTGTTTCCTTTGGTGAACGTTCTTGAGACAGGACAAATCTTGGGAACACTTCCTCTTGGGTTCTTGGATTGGCAGAAATCTTACCCACAATTGATCGATGGTGATATGTATCCTGAAATACAAACAAATTGGTTTGATGTGCTTGATCTTGATAGCAAGTGGTTCATGGTGGCCATGTGAATTGCAATGGCAGACTAAAATTCAAGTCAAGGTGATGCTGCAATGTCTAGCTGTGGAGTAGAGTTGAGTTCTGGGTATCGGCACCTAGACTCCCTCTTCCATGCTGGATGTGATCGTGGAGCCGTTTTGCAGACTCTAGGATGGTGGTCCATCCTTGATTAAACGATGTTACAATTACAGAAATTGTGACTTCTCTTGGTGGCCTTGCTTGGTGGGCTTGAATGTGCTCAAAACACTTGAGCCTATGTTCTCATGATTGGGGGCTTCTAATGATTCGTGCATATTGGCATGCTCTCATGACTAGTTGCTTATGGTTTTTCTAAGGCCTATGATGCGCTCTCATGGCTTAGGACTTATTGGTGCTTTTGTGGACTATGGTGTGATTCCATGACTTGGGACTCACTATGCCTAATAGGCTGTGATGTCTTACCGAATCTCCCCATGTACTTTGTTTCTTACGTACACTAATGTATCACACCGTCTCTCCCTAATGTATTGTCCCATGTCTCTGGTGTAATGTTAATTCATGTTAGTGTTCTCACCTCTCTGGTGGGACAGCAGGGTTGAGCACGATATTACTTGGTGAGTCACTAATCCTATGAGGGATCATTCTCCATTCCGATGGATGCCCTCTTCAGTTCCTGAAATAAAAGGCAGGTGGTATTGAGACAGTTGTTATCTAGTTGGGATCTAGAAGTAGTTGATGTTTGGGACTTGTTCCTAGCAGTGGTCCCATGTTCGTGACCTCTTAGGGCTTGTTTTCAGAGATAGAATGTTGTTATCCTAGTGAAATTCATGGAACCTCCTTTATGAGGCCGTGTTGTTGATGTAGACTATATATATATATTCCTTCTTGTAAGCAAGGCATGATCTTATGTACTCTTTCTCAGCTTTTGGGGGCACTAGAGGGACTTCCTTGTTGGGGTTCTCTAGTAGACCACCCTTATTGTAAACCCTTCAGGGATGAATCATGCTTCGGGGATGAATTGTGTATTGTGTAGAGTTGTAGTTGATGTTGGTGAAGCCCATTCTTTGTAAAACTATCTTGAGGATCTAGTCCTCCTATGGTCAAAATGTTCTTGTTGACTTGCATTTGTTGTTTGTGCTGAATGGTAATAGGTAGTGTGCGGCCTTGTGCACCACAACTGTTGTAAACGGGCTTGATTGGGATGTACAAAACAAAACCCAGATCTCCAGGATGAAATGGAAATCCCTCTTGATAAAATTTTAAGGGATGAACTCCTTTGCTCCTTTGTTGTTCTTACGGTGGAATCGAAATTNGATAAAATTTTAAGGGATGAACTCCTTTGCTCCTTTGTTGTTCTTAAGGTGGAATCGAAATTGGGTAAGACTTGTGAATCCATGTCTTCCCTCAGCTGGTGACAGTTTGACAATATGGTTCTATTGGTTATGTGGACTACTTGGGCGTGTATTATGGGTAAGGTGCAACTGGGATGCTATACGTACCTATGGAAGAAACCTCCCAAGAGGATCCTTCCTTCAAGTTCAAAAAAATCTAATGAAAGGTGTTGATGAATAGATGTGGTTGTTCTTGATACGGTGAGAAAATTTAGATTTTGGCAACCTTGATGTTCCTTGGAGAATTCATGATTGTGGTTGCCCTCAAAGGCAACTTTATATTCTTTCTTGGACCAAGTGTTCAGAAAATGATGCATGTCCCATATCTTGGAGTGGGAAGGATAGCTTGTAAGTTGCAAGTGTGGTTGATCCTTCCCCATGAATGGGATATTATGGTTGCAATTGATGATGTGCTTGTGGTTGACATGAGACTTGTGTATGGAGGATTGTCCTGGGGTTGGATGCCCAACATATCCTCCACTTGTTCTAACATGTGAGCAGGCATTCTCGATGTTGGACAATTGCAAAGGTTGTTATGATAGCCTCTTGGAGAAGTTTTCCAAGCAAAATTTGGATCTTCTCTCCTGTTGTGGCAATGGAATAGTGTTGGATGGTGAAATGAGGAATGCGATGCTGGTGGTCTACACACAGCAAGGTCAAGCTCAAAAGATCTGCCCTTGTACCTTGTTTTGAAGGGAGAACATACTTGACTCCCTTCATACCAGCTTGAATAGATATGATGGGAAAAATGTGCATGATATAGACGCACGAATTCTATGCCTAAATGGTTGCACTGGTGAGACCCCATGGATGCGAGTAGCAAAACATGGAGTTCTAGCAAGCATGAGTTGCTTGCAGAGACATGGCTCTTTTGGAGCATGTTCTCCCTCTTGGGTTGATGTTCCCAAGTCCATCACCATGAATAGTGGCCCTGGTGAGCCCTCAAAATTGAACAAAAACTCGATGGGTGTTGAGATGCCATTCACAAAGGAACTTGGCTGGACTTGTGGAAGAGGAGCTATCTTCTTGCATAGGTATGGGTCTACGCAAGAAGATAAGTCTTTAGACCTAAGAAGGGGTGAATCTAGGGGACACCTTAGAGACGTTGGCCCTTTGGGTTGGACTACTCCCACTTGTCACAGATTTGGGAAGTCTTTGGGATTCCTCCAAGTGCCTTTGTGTTTCATGCAAGACATTGGATGGAAGGACGTATTAGGTATTGCGGTTGGTACCTTCCTTCAAGCTTGGTGTTAGATGAGTTGATGGATTCCCTGGAGTTGACGAAGTTCCAAACACATCCTTGAAGTGTACTTTCAAAGCTATCCTAGGCTCCACTCCGAGGACATCGCTTCTTTGTGTGGGGGAGGATTGTGAGAGATGTCCAAGGGTGGTGGTTCTCTTGGGCTCTCCCCATGGTTCGGGGGCCATGGAACACTTTGAGGTGCCCTTGGGTGATTCAAGTGTTAGAAAACCCATTCCGGCTTGGCAATACCAAGTCAGCATCAAGATACCCTCCTGATGCAACTCTCTCTAAGTTTTCTTCATTCTTACCCTCATGCGGAGAACTACATGGCCCTGATTCTATGGTGGTCATAGATATGTAGGTAGCTAGGATTGGATAGTTTTGGTGCGGTGCTAGGCCACACCTTGTACCAGATCATGAGGGATGTGGGGGTGAGGCACCAGCCCTTGTACATGTCTTGTTTTCCCTTCCACTGAGGTTGTCTACAGGGTTGCTTGTGTGCTTGTTTGCATGGTCCTCGTTTGGAGTTAGTTATCCTTCGTGAGGTGCATTTTCATACACATAATAAGAAGCTGTGTTGCTGCTTGCACTCAATCTTGGGTTGCTTGCTTGCTTGAGGCATATTCCCCAAGACTTCTGCCCCCAGATCCATTGGATCTAAGTGAATTCCTTTGGGTGCCAGACAATGTTGGGGCAACATTGTTACAATCTTTATCCCCCATAAAAAATATTTGAGAATCCAGCCAATACTTTGGAAAGATAATTTAGAAGGAACCACAAAGAAAGAAAACAATAGGAGTAGAAAACAAAGCTATTAGAATGCCTAAGAGAGAAGACATATCAGGAGGAAAAAGCCATTTGATATTATAGTTGTAGGTCCATGAAGGTCTTTGAAGGAAGCTCAAATGAATAGTCTGAGTTTTGTTCCAATTAATTTTGGCCCCTAAAGCTCATCAATAAATGCCAATGCAATTCAAGGTAGCAATAAAATTACCATGGTTCTTAATCAAAGTGAGATAAGTATCATACGCAAATTGATTATAAAGAAGGCCCTTTCCTCCTTTTGGAAGAGTTATCCTTTTAACCTCATAGATTCTCTATGAGCTCAAAGCATAGCTCCTAGAGCATAAGCTGCAATAATAAAAAGATAAGGAGCTAAAGGACATCCCTGTGTCTCTTCAATTTGACCTGCATTGGGAGAGCTGCATGGTTCACCAATCAAAGAAAAACCTTTATCTTATTAGGTGGCCTACCATGGCATATTGACATCCAACCCAAGATCGTCAGATATTGATGCTTAATGATGAGGTTGGGAAGCGCATCCATCATACCCAAATGCATCATTTGCCCAACATGATGACATAGCGAACACTAGATGAGCGAATTGTGTTGTCTTGCTATCTAGTGTTGGTACTTATTATTCATGATTCTTATCCATTGTGCCTAGTCGGTCTCCGCTTGGAGTAACCAATGCGCAAGCTTCTATTGCCCCATGAGAACAATGTCCACAAACCTGAGAATCCCAAGGCCACCCACCTCCCTAGGCCCAACCATAGTATCTCAGCTCATCAAGTGCATCCAGTCACCCCCTTTCCCTTCTCTTTGCACACAATGTCCTTTGTGGGGTAGGCAACTGACATCGTGAATTTGGCAATGGCGGATAGGACCGTTGTAGCAAGAAGGATTCTCCCCTTTCTAGTTTGAAATCGTGTCGTCTAGTGCCCAATACGTTGTTGTAGCTGTTGAACTAGCTTGAGCCACGTACACCATCGATGCCAAGCGAAAATAGGGAACCCAAGATAAGATTCATGTTCAGTCCTCAGCAGATCACCTAGTAGTTGAGTGATTTGCCCCTTAATTCTACCATATGTACTGGTCATATACAGTGCTGATGTTGCCCTGTAGATCTCTAGCCCAATTTCCTGGTCCATCTTGTTAAGCACTCTATCTGTTGCCAGAGCTTGCGGCACTGTGGCCCTAGTAAAAAGAATAGTATCATTGGTGTAATGCTTTGCCAGATAGTCCATGCCAATGATGTGTGGCCCACAAACCCCCTCCACTCTGTAATACGCTTGTAGGGTATCCATGACAATGATAACCAAATAAGGAGACAAAGGATCCCCCTGCCTAAGGCCTCTACTTGGGGAGGAACACCCCCAAAGATTGCCTTCTAAATCTAGAGAGTAGGTAGTGGAGGATTGTAGGTGATCGCAGAGATCAACAAAACTAGGACAAAATCCCTTGTGAGTCATAATTTCCCTTATGGCTTCCTAGCTAATGGTGTCATAAGCTTTAGTGATATCCAATTTAAAGCACATACCTAGATAGCTAATGGTGTCATAAGCTTTAGTGATATCCAATTTAAAGCACATACCTGGATAGTGTGTTGTGTGCAGGGAGTGCAAAATTTCTTGCAGCAAGATCACTTTGTCCTGTAGAAATCTCTCTTTTATAAAGCCTGCCTAATTACTCACAAGCCCTACATGAGAGAAGCCAACCACCTCATGATCATCTTTGTAAATAACTGGAGCATTGTGTTGCACACCCCGATGGGATGAAATTGCAAAGGGTCAGAGGGGGTCGTGGTCTTTGGTATAAGCACAATCCTAGAATAATTGATTTCGCGGCAAATTTGTCTCCATCTAAGCATGGCATTGAAATCATCAGGCACATTCCTCTCAAGAATGTCCATGAACTCCCTGTAAAACTCAATAGGCCACCCATCAGGTCTTGGAGCCTTGCTAGGCTTTAGTTAAGCCATGGCATCTTCTAGCTTGCACTAGGTGAAAGGTGCATTTAACCTAGATTTATCCTCCTTGGTAAGCATAGATTGTACTGGGACCAATAAGAGAAGCCTATCCCTACCTTGCCAGATGTTGGCCCAATAGGCTTGAAAAGCATGTGCAATGTCTTGTACCTAAACCCACTTCACCTCTCCCTGAATTAATTAAGGCACCTTCCTTATAAGATTGTTCACCTTAGCCATCGCGAAGAGGAAAGGGGTAGGCCTGTCCCTGTCCTTCAACCATCTATTTCTAGAATGCTACTACTAATAATTGGCTTCCTTCATATCAAGCATTTGTAATTCCAGCAAGAGATCTTACTCTTCATGGACCAGAGACTCCCCAATCTCTTGCCTCGCTTGAACATTCACTGGTTGCTTTTGCAGCATCCCATGATGTGTTTGAAAGGTGTACTTATCTTCTTTTCTCTTGGAACGGATCTTCTTCTTCAAGAGGTTTAGGCTATTTTTTACAAAGTCTCAAGGATCCCCTCTCGAGGGATATTGTAACACCCTACCCTATTGCATCTAGCTAGGGCATGGTGATGCCTAAGATTGCTAGTAATAACACAACAAAAGTATGATAAACTAAAAGCTAATGATGTATAAAAATACGTTAATGATAAGTCACTCAATATATACTATGGAAGGTCAAATTGCACAACAATCCATCCTAAACCAAAGACTAAGCATACATTTCGATTTATAGAATTGCATATCTCTACATAAATAAAAAATTTGCACTACTGTCATAAGATACAAAAACACAAAACATCATCATCACATATATAAAAGTACATAGAGTTTCATACAAATACAAATAGTCTATACTACTGTACACAGAAAGATACATTAACCAATCCCTGAAGATTTTCCCATCCTCTACTCTCTGTCTCAATCCTCGTCTATACTCTTGTGGCCTCCACCTATAACTAAATAAAGTCAATATAAAATTGAGTGGGAAGTCTTTACACTTCCCCTGCTAGATGGTCGACAAGTGCTGCACTGGAGGAGGGAAGTGGGGTACAAGGCAACCTGCATCAACTGTTAGTCTTACACATGCTTAAGGCAACACATGTACACACATCATATCGCACATAACACTGGCATAATCACTATCAAAGACAATAGATGGCTATCATACAATCACAAATAAAACCACTATTTGACATATTCAATCATATATCTGTTACACCACATCACATGCAACTCCACTATCATGCCCATGCTATCTCACCCAATTAATACTATCAAACAACACATGGATCATACAATTATAAATCAATCATAAGATATATATTATCAATACTATGACTCACAAACCAATACTATCACATATGCAACCTATGTGGTCACTAGCATATCCATACTTAGTATAGCATGTGAAACGTTGCCATGAGTACTCATAAACAACCATTGCCTGGAAGTCTTTTATTTACACAATAGGTGCTAGGGTCCATCAACTAGTGACCTGCAACCACTAGCTTTTTGGAGGTCTGGCTATAAGGATGAACACACCTGTGCCATGTACTAGCTGTAAGGATGAACACAACTACACTCTCCCACTCTCAGGATGAGGCTTGAGATAGGAGCCTCGCTGATGCATCATAGTGGGGGTCAATCCATAGCTACCTCAAGGTTGCCTCATCATCAACTGGCCCACACCCTTATGCTAGCACCACCTACCAATGACCATACAAATGTTGTTATGAAAACATGTACAAATCTAGGCTAGCTTAAGCCAAGACATGTTGCAAGCACATCATACCCAAAACAAACATAATATGACTACATACATCCACATCTAATAGTCACATTCATTTCATGGAAAAAATACTACAACTTGACCAAACAAAATTTTGCACTACAATAATTTCATAAACTACATGTAATTTCTAAAAAATGACCACTATTGTAATTCCGCGTCCTGCAGACCATGTGTGGAAGGTAGGATGACCTCCCCGGCGGCTTGGGCCCCAAGACAGTTGGCGATTGAGGATTTCATGATGGTAACCTCGCACCCTTGGAAATAGGTCCGGTCATTGCGCCAGTTAGCAAAGAAAGTGTCATCAGCCAAATCTGGGTCCTCGACCAGCCGTTGTAGGAGGTCACACCAGCCGCACTCTGTCACCATCTGCCAGAGCTGCTTGTCCTCCTGAAACACGGCGCAGTCCAGTTCAAACGTCGATGTGACTCCCATTGCCACCTCGATTTCTTTCCATGCGTGGAGAGCTTGGAAAACTAGCCTTGGGGGGGGAGCCTGTCTTGGTGAAAAACAGTGCAGTTTTTTGCTTTCCATGCTACCCATAAAAGTAGCGTGGCCCAAGAATCGTCGGTGAGGCACATCAGGGGGGTCGCCCCCACCGCAAGCCACGTGGCATGCATGTATGTGCAGTCAAAAACGAAGTGCTGGACTGTCTTGGGCTCAACGTCGCATCAGGGACAGGTGTCATCTTGAATGAGGCCATGTTTGCACAAGAAAGTGTGCACTGGCAGCACATCCAGCTGCATTAACCAAAGGAAGATCTTGATCTTCTCAGGGAGCTACCCCTTGCAAATCTGCTACCAGCCGGCCACCTATGGGTACTTGGCCGTCAGTAGCCTGCATGGCTCGAGGTCTAACCACCCCATTGTCTACATTGCCTGTGCGTGTCGGCAGAGTGCCTGCCAAGGTCTAGAATCTCGTACCCCCGCCTCCCAACGTCGATACTTCGCATTCATGATGCGGATCCACTGGATTGGCTCCCCATGTGGGCTCGTAAACCAAAGCATCAGACGTTGTTGCCCAAGCATCAATTTGTCTTCGAAAGACGAGATGCCCAGCTCCCTTGCGTTATGGGGGTGTGCAACCCGTTCCCAGTTTACCAAGTGGATTTTGGCCCCCCTGCCCCCCTTCCAGATGAAGCTCCTGACCAACATGTTGATCCTGTTAATGATGGCGTTTTGGGGGGGGATGGCTACAGCCACCATGAACTGGGTAACAGCCGTGAGGATCCCCGTCGCCACAAGCAGTCGCCCTTTTTGAGTCAAGAAACGATTTGCCCAGTGGCCTATTTTTCTTTCAAATTTCTTCATCAGTGGCCCCCACAACATGGCCTGCCCCCATTGGTAGAGTGGAATGCCCAGGTATGTGTCTTTGCCCATTTTGGGCAGGATATTTAGGACTTGCACCACCCAGTTTTTAACTTGTTCATCCACATTAACAAAATGAGCTGAAGACTTAGCTCTATTAATCTCCAGCCCCAACTCAATTGCCAGTCGGGATAGAGTGATGTTGATGCACCGTGCTTGTGGGACCCTTGCCCGACTGAGCAGCATTGTGTCATCCACATAGTGTTCAGCCTGACATGCCACCCCTGCAATGTCCAAGCCATCGACCCTTGATGTGCTGCAATAGTTTTGAGTTAGATCCATAGCAATGATGAAAAGCAGGGGTGAAAGTGGGTCACCCTGTCGTAGCCCCCTCCCTGGTGAGGAGAGACCCCACAACGCCACCCGCCCTCCCCCCCCTCCCCACCCAACCCCCATGTTGAAAGAGAAACCGGAAAATGATTGCATGTGAATGCAAAGCTGGATGAACTATTGGTCAAAGCCTTTTTGTTGCATAATGGATGTCAGGGTTTCCCAGCTGAGCGTGTCGTATGCCTTGGTAATGTCAAGTTTGAGACAAAGCCCAAGGAAACCCATAGTTCGAAGTGAGTGGAGCACCTCCTACATGAGGAGAACTTGATCCTGGAGGGTTCGGCCTTGCACGAAACCTGCTTGGTTAATTCCCACAAGTTTGGGCATAAGTGGCACCAGCCTATGCACAATCAATTTGGAGAAGATCCGAATAAGCATGTTGCAAACTCTGATAGGACAGAAGTGTTCTCGGCGGTATGCGTCCGATTGTTTTGGTATGCACACAATTCGGGATCAATTGAGCTCCCTTCGGACCTGCCTCTTGGCCAACATAAGATTGAACGCATCCAGGATATTGGGTCCCATAATATCCATGAATGTCTTAAAGAACTCAAGGCTCTAGCCGTCAGGACCAAGTGCCTTTCCTCCCAGCATGCTGTTGATGGTAGCGGTGAGTTCCTGCCATGAAAAGGGGGCCAGCAACCACATGTTGTCCTCCTCGTTCAACACCTGCACCACTTGGACCAAGATGGGCTTGGTAGATCGCTTGGCCCAGATCCTCCCCCAGTATTGAGTCAGCTCACTTGCAATTTTCTGCGGGTCATCAAAAATCTCTCCGTCCTGGTTGCGTAAACAACGTGGTTGGCCCCATCCACGTGTCTTAGCAATGGCAAAGAAAAAATTTGTTTGCCTGTCCCCTTGTTAGAGCCATTTGACCCGGGAGCACTATCGCCAATATGTCTCCTCTTCCAAGTCAAGGCTTTGAAGCTATCGTAGAATGTGCTGCTCCTCCTCATGCAAGTCCTCCCCAGCTTCCTATCGGGTTTGGATCCGACCAAGTTGATCCCGGAGTGCCCTTTGACCTGTCCTAAAGGAGAATTTATCCTCCACTGGGAGGGCCCGGATGGCCCACTTCAGTCGAAGCAAAGCCTCCTTAAGGAAATTTTGGGGGTCACCTTGGCTAGGCCAGTAATATTCCCAAATGTCCTCCACCAAGGGCCTCAAGCACGGCTTAGATAACCAGGTGGCCTCAAAACGGAAGGGCTGTGGGACCCAGGGCTTTTCTGGCCTGAGCAAACATACTAGGGAGCGATGATCTGAGGCGACTCTTTCCTACCCTGAAACATGCATGACAGAACGGAGGAGGAGGTCGAAGCTAATGTAGACCCGATCAATTCTGGAGAGGATGCAGTCTGGGCCTTTCCTCCGATTGCTCCATGTGAACTGGCAGTTCTCAATAGGTAGGTCCACCAGGGAGTGGGTTGATAGAAAATCTTGGAATTCTTGTGCGCTCGATGGTGGGGGGGGCAGCCCCCCCAGACTTCTCCCTTGAGTATAGGCGTTGGTTGAAGTCCG
>MNCI01005245.1:186749-207682 GCA_015680685.1 Gnetum montanum | reverse complement strand
CGGGAGTTCATTGGGGGGTGTGGGGAGGGGTGGGGTGGTTTGTGGGGAGGCGGTTGGGGGAGGGGGCGGTTTCTAGGGGGCATTTTTTGGGGGGAGGGGTGATTTTTGGGGGGGCGGTTGGTCTAGAGAGGGGTGTAGTCGGCCTTTACAGCCCACTGTGACCCAGTCCCTGCTCTTGACAAGCTATCGGGCCTGGTCCCGAGGCCACGTTGGTTTGGTCCTCCAAACTCGACGGTCCTCCTCCTAGTGCCCGAGTTTCCCACACCATGCACAACCTTCTCCCCAGCCTGCTCGGGTCTTCGGTCTTCATTCCAAGTCTAGCTCTACCTCTAGGTTTTCAAACTCAACCTAGAGTTGTTCCTCCCCTCCTTGGAGTTCTAGCACTATTTCCCGAATCAAGTCCTTGGCCGACAAACTTCACCACACTCAGAAACAGGCGAAACCCATTCGGGCCATCGACTGCATGACTATCGAAAGTTATGAACTTCCCAAAGAACCCCACCATCCGTTCCAGGAACTCCAGCTTCCACATCTCCCATGGGATCCCGGACACCCTAATCCACATCGGGGCCTAGGCAAATAGGTCCATCTCATGATGCGCCCCAGGGCACCAAGGGGTTAGAGCCAACCCCCGATCACCATAGAACCACGGTCCCCCCAATAACACCGTGTCCCTTGCTTGCTGGGATGGAAAAATGAACAGTAGCAGATCCTCGGACAAGCTCCGCACCTCCACTTGGTGCACTTTCCAGTTTTTGTGTACCCACCTACGGATGAGCTCCATCCACAGGCGAGCACCCTTGGACACAAACTGGCCAATGAGGCTCCGTTGCATAGTGCGGACTCCCTCCCTTCCAGGGGCCGCTAACCCGGAGGCACATGGTGTGGTCGGCATGGGAGTGTGCCTCGATCTCCCCATTGGGTATTTGCAATGCGTCCCCCCCTTGGTCCTGTTTCTCCCCACTTCCTTATTGTTCACCGTCGTCCGGGAGTCCTAGGTTAGCGTGTTCCACTTCAGTGTCGGCCGATTTACCTTTGGTCGCCCCAACACTCGCCTGAAACGCCGCTCCTGCGCTCGTCTCCTCTCCTGTGCCTCTGCTCCTGTGTCTCCGCTCCTGTGTGCTCTTGGGTCTCCTCTCCCATACTTTTTTGTTTTAGATTCAATGTTTGTTTGACATGTATCTACTAGCACAACATCATTTGCAAACAACATACATCAAGGGATTTCATCTTATATTTCCTTATTTAGTTCATCCATAACAATAGCAAACAAGTATTGACTAAGCATAGACCATTGATGCAGACCTTAAGCATGAGAGTTATTCCATATATTATCCTAATTCTTGTAGTGGCTCATTCATATATATACCAAAAATCTGTAATTTCTGTTTTTGTTTGTGTATATTGAATAATGGTGGGTTTAGTTGTAATGCTTTTTCTTAATAATATTTACATGTAGATTAATATTTCAAGAATAAATTATTTTTCAGTTTTGTACTTAGAACTTGTTTAAAACTTTGGAAGATTTAATTCTGAAATTTCTTTCATTTTAATTTCTATCATTTTTCATAATTAAATATCAAAATATTTCTATAAAGCAAACTCCTACTTCAAACTTGTGCTTGTTGCATCATAACTTAATTTCATCTTTATTTCTTTATTATGTTAAATAACTTATGGTCTCCTTAATACAATTGCGGTTTACTGTTTTATTGTCCATTGAGTGCAGGCTGAAGCTGAACTTCTTTCTGCTATTGTAACTTTTTTTACGAAAGTTGGGATTAAATCGTCAGATGTGGGGATCAAAGTTTCAAGCCGGAAGGTTCAATCTCAAATCTGCCTTTTTGTGTTCTTTTCAATTATTATAGGGAATATTAATATGATATGATTTTGGTAGTAGGTCTGTAATTTTTGTGATGGAAAAAATTTTAACAGATACAATTAATATTAACATTGAGTGAGCTTATTGGTTAAATTGCTAGTTGTATGCATAACCAAGATACAACTAATTTTCAAAGTGAACAACTTTTGAAAAATAAAAATCTTTAAGAGATTTACAGACATATCTGAATGGTACATGGAAAGTACTTTTAGTATTTGTCTTTCCATTGGACTATTAATTGGATTTAGTGGATCCACTTACAGAAAAAGGCAAGCAAAATTTAATCAACACCTAAATTCTGTGTGTTCTAGCTTTATCTGCAAACTCTAACTGAAATGTCTTATTTTAAAGCTTGCTCGACTGAACATTGGATTTTGTCACCATTAGTTGTCATCACTGTTATGGTAGAATCTATGGTAATTTGAAGTATAGAATTTTCATAACTCAGTTATTGCTCTGCAATATCATACTTGGTGCAGGGGTGGCACCTAAGTAGACCCCAGTAGGACCCAATCCACAACTTCCAAGCATATCTAGCTTAGAAAATAAGAATAACACAATAAAATAGAGAAAAATCTCCTTATATTAAGATCTCAAAATACATGGAAAATAGATCAAAGATGAGGAGCCAAGCTCAACTCACAACTCTCCCAAGGATGTTACAGGCCATACTTGTCCTTTCTTAATCCTCAATTGCTCACAATGGAGCCCAAGCTCAAGACAAGACACTTATAAGAGATTCTCCTAACCTCTCTCAAGTGCTCTCCCTTGCCTCTCACTCGACTTCTTTGCACAAGCTCTCTTCTTGCACAAGATCTCTTCCCTCAAGAGCTCTCTATCTTGCTCTTGGTCTGGTTTTGGCCTTCAACCTTTTGCGTTTGGCATTTTTGGCTTAACAATGGTGAATTACATTAATATTTATAAGAAACTAGAAGATAAGAACCCTAGAAAGCTTTCCTCAACTCAACTTGAGGTTTTTGACCTATTTTCCAAGTCTTCTCACCTTCTCCCTAGTTGTTTCCATCTTGCTTTGGCTGTTTCCCGAATTGGGATGGGCATTTTCGGAAGTTTCTTCATTTGTCTAGGTCATCTTTGAGCTTGCTAAGACATCTCATGTGAAAACCCAACTCTTGGCCAAGATGTCTTCTAATTTTTTGAGATGTCTTATCTAGGCCCAAGACGTCTCATGCATAGTAGAGACATCTCAAGTTCTGGTGAGACGTCTCACTTGCCAAGGCTAAACACAAATATGCTTGTTTTGATGTCTGGAACCTCTGGATGCCTTCAAACAAGTCCCCATAGACCCCGGAACTCCCTAAACTCATCAAAATGAGGCCAAAACACCCTAAAACATGCTACAACATCGAAGAATCATCCTCAACAAAATCAACACAAGAAGACACATAGCATGTAGGGTAGAACAAGGGGATCAAAAGAGGTGTCCCTACACTAGCTCCCCCACCCTTAAAAAATGTCATGCGTCATGACCTTTCACAAGCTAGAAGGTACCATGCCCCCATGACTCAAGGCCATCACGAGGATCATGACTCAATGCATTACAAACATTAGAATGAATATCATTGGAGGTTTTGGTTTTGAGCTTCCTATGCTCATGGAGGCTTGTCCTCCTGCCACACCATGCTTCCTTCATCTGAGTGTCTCCTTGGAATGCTTCCCTTGCATTCCCATAATGACTCAAACCTGCACAAAAGTGATACAAGAATCTGGAAAAATAATTGTTAGCGTAAATCCATGGAGTCGGCCTCCTTGCCCTTTGCCCAAATAGCAATGGCATTTCTCCACTTGCTGCCAACTGATCTTCCTTATTCTTCCAGCATCTCTTTGCCAATACAAATTTTAGCCGAACACTTACACAAGTGCCCAAAAGCATCAACAAATATACGACTGCCATCAACACCCAAGATTGAACAGTAGTACCAATCAACTTTTTCTCATTCATATGAGACTCCACACAATCAGTAACAGCATCTATATCAAATGCATCCTGTTCCGCATCAAAGAAAATTTCATCATCACAAATAGCATTCACCCTTATAATCTCTTTACAACTAGGAAGCATCAATGAAGAATTTAAATTACCAACATCACTGTCAATAATACTGGACAACAATCTAAACTTATGATTGTTTTGCCTCACAGTCCAACTATTATTTTCACCATAAAAAATAGCCTTGTTATAATAATTCCATGGTCTACCAAATATGATATCTAAACAATCAATAGGCAATACATCACAAAGAATTTGGTCATGAAATCTTCCAATGGAATAATCAGTAAAACATTGTTCCTTGCTTATAATAATTCTTCATTAATAATTCCCTTTGTATGGATTAGGATGAGGAATTGTGGTTAACCTCAATGGCTTCACTGCCTTGGCAAAAATTACATTTTCTTGTGCTCCACCATCAACTAGCACACTCAATGAATAACCCTTAACATCACAATGAGTTCTAAATGAACTCTTCCTCATAACACCCTCATTGGCACTAACATGTCCAACAAAAGTACAACTATTCGATTCACTTTGATCAATAATATGCAAAGGCTCATGTTCACATACCTTCTTTGAAGATTCAGGTTCATCATCTTGCATAGTTTGAATTTCCTTACGCTTATAGTTATTCTTTTTTGGCTTGTGCATTCCCATTGTTTATCACCTGATTCACCACAATTGTAACATATATCTTTACCATGATCTTTACCTCCTAGAGGTCATTCCCTTTTTCTTCCCCTTCTAGGACAAGTAGACTCTCTCTTTTCTTCTTGTTTGGCTGAACTTCAGCATCCTCCTTGGATGATTTCTTTGACTTGTGAGTTTTGTCTTTCTCATCCTTTTTCTTATGATCTTTGTCCCTCTTTAGGCCAAATTTTGTGATTTTCATTTCAGCCTTGAGAGCAAGATCATAGGCTTCATCAAGACTATCAGGCTTATAGAATGCTAATTCTTGCTAGTATTGCATCATTAATTTAGTAATGAAGTTAGAAGCTTGCTTATACTTAGTGCAATGAACATCAGCCATTTCCAATGCCTTAAAAAATTCAACATAAAAATCATTTGGCTCTTGATCTTGTTTGAGAAATTTCAGCTTCTTGATGGCTTCATGATGGAAGGATGTCTTCTCAAATTTTTGCTTTAGCATCAACTCCATGAGTTGCCAAGTCTCAATAGGTCTTCCATGTTCTTCAAGGTATTTGAGACATTCCTTGTCCCACCATTTAGCTACCAATCCTTCAAGTTTGCTTTCAACAACATGAATCATCGTCTCACTAGAAAGTTGCTTAACAAGAGAATACTTATTCATAGTTCTAAGCCAAGAAAGAAAGAAATTTGTACCTTCAACACCTTTAAAGATGGGAATATCCACATGAGGGACTCTTAAAGCACTTTTAAACATCTTTACAAACCTTTCATCATCATTTTCCTCATTATTAAAAACAAACCTTGGCTCATACCTTTGAGTTTTAGTCTTGTCTCTCCCTGGAGTTCTTTGATAATGTCTTCCTCTTGATCCTTGTGGCAGTTGAAAAGGATTCTTGTCTTCAATCTCCTCTTTACTTCTTGAAGTTTCTCTAAACTCTTGGTACTTGCCGATCCTTACTTTGGGAATAAGTTCTTGCATTCCAACTACAAAAGCCTTAAAGGAGTCTTTATGCTCTTGAATCTCCTGTCCAAGATCTAGATTAATCTTCTTCTTAGGAGCCATACCTTTCTTTCAACTCTTGCACATGTGTGGATTCTTCTAGACCTTCACTTTGATACCAATATGGTGTAGTGGTTGGCACCTAAATAGACCCCAATAGGACCTAATGCACAACTTCAAAGCAAATCTAGCCACATACGCTTAGCTCTATGGATAATCTACGTTAGAATCGGGATGCTTTGTTGTTTGAAAATGGCGCAATTATGAATTTTCCAAGCCTTTCATAAAATAAGTGATGCTTTCAAGTCCCCCGTCAGCTGTGCCGACCCATGCAAACCCACTACCTACCACATGTCCTTCATGTATGGGCATTGTAATACAAAGTGAAGTATCATGTCGAGGCCACCAACACAAAAATGGCATACATCATTAATGTTTAATCCTCGTCACTTTAATAATGCATGTACTGGCAAAGCATTATGTTCAATGAGCCCAATGAAGACTTTAATCTTCTTTGCAGCCAGCCCTTCTAGACTTGTTTCCAACCCTCCACCGATGGGTAGAGTGTCGTGATAAGCTATTTGGGAGACTCCCCCATCAAATCCCTTACCATAGCAAACTGTGCATATCCGCAAAGTGTCCTCCAAAACTTCCAAGTCATGTGGCCCCACCTGCCAACATCTATATTTTTAGGCAATGATCTGAATCCATTGCACAACCCCCTCCTCATGTTGTAGTAGTTGTTTGATTAGTTGTTGGGGCCCCATTAATAGCTCATCTTCAAATTTAAAAATGTAGAGACCCTCGCCTCACGAGGCTGTGTGACAATGTCCCATCTAATTAAGTGCATTTTGCTACCCCCTCTACCCCCAACCACACAAAATTTTGAATTACCTAATTAATTTTCTAAACAACAGCTTTTGGGGGCCAAACAACTGAAGCCACAAAATGTCCAAGAGCTGAAAGCATCCTCAAAGCCAAAGTAACTCTTCCCTTTCTCGTGAGGAAGCAGTTAACCTAGTATCCCACCCATGTTTCCAATTTCTGAATTAGGGTGTTCCATGTAGTCTTTCTCCCCCATTGAAATAAAGAGATCCCCAGATAAGCGGCTTTAGGGGATCCCCAGGTTTATGGCACCAACTTGTTCCTACAACAAGGGAAGCAGGTCAGCCCACCCCACCCACTGCACCATCCCCCAAAGCATTGGGTTTACCTAGTAGCCATCACAAGTCGGCTCAAAAGTTGGAGTGATGCCCATGGTTGCATGTGCCTCTACCCACAATCTAATTCCTTGTGCTGCAATATGCACAAGCGATGGCAATTGTAGACCCCAAAAGATCTACCAATTTCGTGCCTTCCATGGCACCCACAAGACCACTGTCACCTTTGAATCATGGGAAATTTTCAAATTTTCCTGGAGATTTGCTACATGAAAAACCTGGCCCATAAACTCATAACTAAAGAGAAAGTGGGTAACAATTTCAACTACATCCATGCAAAGGGGACACGTGTTCATCACATGGACCCCCTATCACCTAAGCATCACTTTTACTGACAACATTGAATGTTGAATCAACTAAATGAAAATTTTTATTTTTTGGGGGAGGTTCCCTTTCCATAATCCACACCCCACACCACCACCCCCACCCCCACAACTCCCAACCATGTACCTTTGGATATTTGTGTTTGATAAATTGTTGCAGTGAGATTCCCAGCAAACCCCTTTTGCATAACCATCCTAACATGTCTTCAAATTACCTTTTGGACATGGGAATCTTGTGGCCTATCCTCCCATCGCTGATACTTTCCTCCCATCACACTGATCCATTGTACCAGCTGATGACCCAACACAATAAGTTTATTGACTAGAGCCTGGGCTCCCATGTCAATAATGTTCTGGAATCTAGGAATTCCCAAGCCCCCAGCATTCTTTGGACAAGCAACCACATCCCATTTCACCAAATGTAATCTTTGTCTTTCTTTTTCTCCTAACCAAGTCAAATTGCGAATGACTTGGTCAATCCGCTCTACAATACCACTCAAAGGGTGAGCAACTGAAGCCACATACCTAGCCATGGTAGATAAGACAATATTAGCAAGAAAAGCCTTCCTAGCCCATGTTAGGAAACGACACATCCATTGATCAATTTGCTTTTGAATCCACTGTACCAAGCCACCCTAAACCTGTTTCCTATGTCAATCGTATAAAGGGAGTCCCAAGTACGTGTCCTCCTATGATCCAGGGAGGACCCCCAAATGTTGCATAATCAACCCCTTTACCCTGATAGGAGTGTTCAACAAGTGAACACTAGACTTACATCTATTTATTTCTAGACCAATCCCCAAAGCCATGCACTCCAATGCTTGATTGATTGCCCTAGCCTACGACCACCGCCCACAAAAACAGAATGGTGTCATCCGCATAATGCTCAACTAGATACCTCACCCTAACAATCTCCAAACCCCTCACCCCCTCTGCTTCACAATATGCTTGTAGGTACCCACTACCAAAATGAAAAGGTACTAGGACAGAGGGTCCCCTTGTCTTAACCCCCTTTCCAGGGATGAGAACCACCACAATTGCCCATCCAAATCTGAAGAAAAAGCCCCGAAAGTCTGAATGGATATGCGAAGCTTTACAAAATCCGAGTGGAACCCCTTCCTTGGCATAATTACCTCCGGGGCTTCCCAAAACACGGTATCATAAGCCTTAGAGATATCGAATTTGAGGCACATACTTGGATACTGTGACTACCACAAGGAATGCAGAACCTCCTGCACCAATAGGATCTGGTCTTGAATGTGCCTGCCTTGAATAAAACCCACCTAATTGGGTCCAACCAGTCATGGTAGAAGGGGCACCAGCAGCGCCACAAGGATCTTCAAAGAAAGGCAAAGAAGGGTATTACAAACCCCAATTGGTCGAAAATGCGATGGTTCCGTAGAGAGATTTGATTTCGGTACCAGAACTATACAAGTGCAGTTGATCTCCTTACGCACCTAGTGCCATCTCACGATAGTGTTCAACCCATCAAGAACATTCTCCCCAAAGAGATCAAGGAACATTCTAAACAATTCCATTGGCCAACCATTTGGTCCCGACACTCTTCTTGTCTTCATTGAACCCAGCGCCTCTTCAAGCTTCCTCATGGAAAAAGGAGTAAGCGGATGACAATTATCCTCCTCATATAGAACAGATTCCACATGCACAGACAGAGGCCTTACAAATAACATCTGAGCAACCCATGGCGCCCCACAAATTTCCTGTCCTTGAAAGTAGAGACTATGAATGTTCTTAGTCAATTTGGTGGACATGGCAGTAGCAAAGAAAAAACAAGTATTCCGGTCTCCGTCTTTCAGCCACCTCGCCTGAGATCTCTGTCTCCAATAAGCCTCCACCTCCCTATCCATAGCCTAAAGTTGAGACAGGACTTCTGACTCCACCTTGTGCAAGTCCTTACCACTTTCTTGCTCTCCTTGGATTTCCCCTAGCCGTTGCAACAATCTCCCCTGTTTTCTCTTGAACGAATATTTTTCTTCAGCGCTGACCTGTCTCATGGCCTGCTTCAGCTGAGTTAACCCTTGTTTTAGAAAATCCCAGCGTTCCAGAGACCTCTTGTAGGTCCCCCAAAGACCAGCCACCAATGGTCTCAACCATGGCTTATGGAGCCAATAGTGCTCGAATCGAAAAGGACCAGCCTTCCCAGCAGAAACATCACCGATACAGCACAGAATGGACCTGTGATCAGATGTCACCCTGCCCATTCACCACAAAACAACTCCTTGCATCATGAGAAGATGTGAATCGACCAAACACGATCAATCTTTGTCATGATCTGCTCACTCCCCTTTTGACGGTTGCCCCGCATGAACTAACACCCACGAATATCCAAGTCAACCAGATCATGCGCTTCCAAAAATTGTAAGCACTCCCAAGCTCCCGCTGGATATTGGGTTCCCTCTATTAGATTTTTCCCACCCATAGAGCCTCTGATTGAAATGCCCTAGGATAATCCAAAGGCACCAATCTTGGACCAAGGAAGAAACCCTCCGAAGCTCCTACAGCCATTCTTCCCACATTTGAGGCACATAGAAATTTGTTATCCAGATTCCAGAATCCATGCAGAGAGCTGTAATGCTCCACCTAGAGTAGTCAATGACCTCCAAAGGCCCATGAGAGAGCAAAGCCAGCCCTCCTGCTCTGCCCCCACTTGCAAAATCTTGTGCGATTGTGGGGATTTTGTTCTTCCCCTTGTATTTCCTTGCTGTACATATTTTACATTAATACATTCCTGAACTTTTCTCAAAAGAAAAAAAAATCTGAATAAATTTATGTTTCCAACCTCACCTAAATTCAAGCATAAGATGAAGATGATGATGAACAAATTAAAGATGATTCCACCACCATTTCAAAGATGAATGATGTACCAAAGCCTCAAGTCAAGTCTAACATGAGGCTTTGCAAAATATTTAAGAAGAACATGTCCACGCAAAAAATTCCAAAGCATAAGAAACCCCACCAAGGAGAAAGATGATTTCCAAGAATATTGAAGATTGGTTGATGCATGAAGAACTTGAAGATATACTTCCTATTGTGCCCTAAAACAGGCACTATTAAAAAATAGGATGCATGGAAAGTGTTTCAAGCAATAAACAATTTTCTGAAACTAAGGCAAAAATCGTAGGATGACATATTTTTGATGATTTTCTAATAAAATGTTGAAGGAAAAATAAATAACAAGTGTTAATCTGAAAAGTCAAGTTTTATTTAAAAATTAAATAAAGGGTTTTTGATGTGCAGATGTAATACCTAATATATATTTCATTTTATGACAAGAATGGGTAAAACAAACTTGGCCCCAGGTGATGTACATTGCCCCTACCCAGTTCTATAAGTAGGTGGCCCTTCCTCTCCTTTGTAAGGAAGAAGAGAAGAATTCTCTTGATGATGGATGAAACCTATCCAAAGAAATAATTTTAACACCAATTCTCATTGAAGAACGGTGGTTGTTAATGTGTCCTTTGGGAAAACCAACATTATACCAACGTACTGCAAATGATTACACCCACATTGCAGTGTGCCTGCACCTAGTTATTGCAAGGTATCATAGTGCTTCAGTTGCAGCCCAAATTCACACCATGTTACTTGATAAACTTATGAATCACCTATTAAGCTACCACTTCATTGGTGAAATTTATGAATTATATAGCATAATGTTGTATCAGATGTCAATTTATAGTAAATAATAATATTTAGTTTACTTTAACAAACAGATAAAGAAAATTTTGTAAATGTGAAAATGTGATTAGCAGTACAGCTAGAATTGTCTTGGGATCTTAATGATCAACCAAGAGACATGATCATAATTATGATGCATTATCATCATGATGCTTTCATCCCATTAATATGGGCTAACCTGTTAAGGTAGGTGAATAATTTGGCAATGGTTTTCTATGGCACCCTCTCTACCTGATATCATTGCCTGAATGTAATTTACCATTCCCCATGTTAGCACATTTCTCAACATACTCGCTGGGATTGAACTTGTGAAGGCGCATGCTCTAACCAAGTGACCTATATCTTGCTAACATGATCAAAGTTCTGATAATATAATCATCAATAAGTGTAGCTTGTTGCTTAAGATCTACAAGTTAAAAGTTTGATTCCAGTTCGTTATACTAATTTATGATGCTAGTTTGCAAACTATTTAAAAAATCATAGCATTTAGTTATAGTGATAACAAGTAAAAACAGATTTTAAAAGTAATAGCATTAAGGAAATGCATTTTATTGTGGTTACTAAAAATGATAACACATTTCCCTAAAGTAGTACGGTTTCTTTACAATTTCCAACAAAGCCTTTACTAGAGCGCATGAATGGTTTCATCTTACTATCAAATTATTTTAACCAACATCAAGTGCTATTAATGCATGTCTAATTCTTGTAAATTGATAATAGAAATGACCAAGACTGTCATGTACACAGCCCATTCTATCTATCTAGGAGCCCCGGTGGGCCATTACTGGGAACGTCATATAGTAGCACATGTGCATAGATTATACCAAGTTCAGCTCAAGAATTGGCAATATGAATGCTTCAAACCTTCGAAGAATTTTTTATAGTCTGTAGAGGCCAATTAGGATTTAATGAACATTGTATGTTATTGATAGAAGTTGAGTATTAACATGTCTCCAAGACGTTATCATTGGTGAAACAGAGGCAGAAATGTATGTCAGTGATAACCTTTGAAAAAAAATGAGAATTTCCAGTTTGTAAATTCAGAAAGCATGCACATCAGTAGTTCAAAATTGAAGTTTTATGTACCAGTAAGTCTATTTGGCCAACATTTCCTTCACAAATTTATTCAATTCATATATTTAGAAACTGGAATAGGTAGTCTCCACGTTTCATATGTGCTGATGCATCAATGCTTTTCAAAAAGTCGCACCTGTGGCACCACCTTTTTGGGGTTAAAAGGATTCTGCCACCACTTTTGGCCTTATGAACACAAGATGGAAGTGATGTTTATGTGCATCTTAAATCTTAATGATGCTAGACACTTTGTGACTCAGCCATTTTATAAGTAAATATTATTTTTACTAATTGTTTTTGTATTCAACTTTAAGTTTTCATGTTTATTTTTTCATCATACGGTCCCCTCATACTAAATTACCGGAAAGCATAGACAACCAAAATATTTGTGCACGTTATATAATTTACTTATTTGTAATCACAAATTGGCAAACTGCCTGCAGAGGACATTAAAAATGGTCTGTGGGCAATTGGAATCAAGGAAGAAACAGCTGAAGGAATTTTAAAGGATTTGACTCTAAGATCATTGCACGAACTTGAATGTACATATATATTGTTTAACTAGATAAATACAAGCAAGTTGGTTTACTATCACATACAATTTTTCTGGTTATTCTGGATTTTATACTTTAGAACAAGATCAATATAGAAAATTAACACAATATTGTTACAAAAATTTTATCTAGAATATTTTATTCTATATATTTTCAAAAGGATTTCAACCAGTGTGCTGGCACATCATTTTATTTAGAGCTGCTCAGGACAAAAAGCATGGCAGTTATTCAGCTTAAGGAACTGTTTGCTTTTGCAAATCAGTATGGTTATTCTGAGTGGCTTCATGTTGATGCATCTGTAGTTCGTGGCCTAGCTTATTACACAGGAGTCGTTTTCAAGGTACTTCCATTTTTAATACTATTTTAATGTGTGTCTATTTACTGGTTATAAAGTGTATCAGTGAAAATATAAAATATACCTGTAAATTGATAAAGCATTATACGTAAACAATTTCTAAGATGGCTTATTCCACTCTTGCTTATGAGACCTCTCTGACAGGTCGTTTGATATGAAATGCTAGGGATGCCTATACCTTTTTTCTTTATTTTCCTTTTCTAAACTCATAAGATAGGCCTACTCAATGAAGCCAATTCAGCATGTTTCAAGGACACCTTTTATTTACCTTCAGGTGCAGACATTAGCTGTAAATTTAAGAAATTGATTTCTTTTCAACTGCCTGGGAAATCAATTCAAACAATTCTCAAGAATGTCATTGATTTTTCTTACAAAATCTTCTCGCTTTTTGTTGCCTTTGATATCATACTAGATTGGCATTTGAATGTATTCTTGAATATGTTGCAACTACTCCAGAGCCACTATAATAGGTTCCTGATATTAACTAAGAAATCACATAACATAAGTTCAAGGGACCATCTTTCTGGGATACTATTTTCTGTGTTCATCGTTTCATTCCTTATTCTTTATTTTATAAGAGAACTGAAAAAAGCTTGGATTAACAAAAAATATATAGAGTCAGCTGAGCGAAACAAAAGAGCAAAATATCAATGGTAAGTTCCACGAGCTTACCAACCAGAAAAACAACCTATGAACTAAGCAAGGAATCCAGCTTGATCTATGTTTCTTTCTGTTGCACTTACAAGGGCCTACGTGTCAATGCTATGGTTCTTGGATGGCCAATTGGGTCCATTGCTTTGACTGTTTCTGGGGTTCACTACCTTGCTCCTTTTATTTAGGACATTGTGCTATAGGAGGGCTATCATTTGGAGTAATGGTAAGGTGTTTGTTTTTCAAGTCATAAGACTTGGATTCAAGCCTAAGTGCAACCACTTGAAAAGAAATTAAGCTTTTGCTCATCAAGTAATCCTCCCAGGATCCCACCTTAGCAAGATGAACATTGAGCCTTCAGATGATGACCCTTTTCTTATTGTTATACTATGTGATCTTTCAGACATAGCCTACATTGATTGAGAAAGTTCTCAAACTTCATAGGTTACTTCCATTTTCCTTGAGAACCAGAAAGCCAAATCTCAAAATGGAGTGTTGAACCTATAGTAATAAAATATCATATATGAATCTTAAAATATTTTTTTTATTTAAATCAGAACAAAAATCCAAACAAAAGGATGTGTCCAATAAACCAAAAAGTTGTAATTGTTTAAATGGGTTATAAAGGAATCACCCCATAGAAAGAAGATAGAGATATAATGTATAGAACATAGTCCGAAACAGTAATGAAGACGACTAAATTTAAGTTGCATGGGAGTTGAGAATTTGAAAGAAGCATGACTCTCATAGGTTGATGATGAAGGTGAAAGAAATGTATTGTAGGAGAAGACACATGGAAAAAAGAAATAATGCATACATGGAGAAGTGATGATTTGTGTCGCAAGAACGAGGTCCAGTAGTAGGTGGAACACTCAAGGAAAAACATTATGGGTCAAATTCATTTAGCAGCCATAACCTATTGATCAATGAGATGGAAACATCATTCATATTGGAATCCAAATGATGGAAATCAAACTGTGAGAGAAATAGAGAAGGTGAAGTTTGTCTACGTGGAACATGGAAGATGCAAACCAACATGCAATGGAGGACGGAAACCATTTTATGAGAAAGATAGATATAATGATCATACAACCATACCATCATAAGAAGTGACACACTCCTAATTGAAAGAGTTTCGTATGCAAATAGAAATTCCTTCCTTGGAGAAATGAATGATGTAGAAGATAACATGAAACATAAGCTAGATAAGATTGCACGGAAAAGTGCAACATCACAAGAAGCCCATAGGAGAATGAAGAATCCATTAGTCAAATGGAAGATGTAAGTTCTAGAAAAAATGAAACAACAATTTATTTGTATATGCTAGGTGAAAATACAATGCGAAACTTGTAGAAATGTAATCACAATTTTGATATCAATTTTGGTGGCAATAACATTTTAATCCTCATAATTAATTCAACATGGAGGCTAGCATCTAGCGGTATGTAAATGTAGATTCATACATTAATGAGTTTGGATTGGGATGTTGTAAGATTTTCCAAGGCATTTAGTTTCCAAACAAGCCACTAATTGTTGTGAAGACCTCCTTGTATTAGAGTTCCAATGGGAATTTGGGCAACTAAATTGTAGGGCTCCTAATAATCACCCTCTGAATATTGACTACAATTATCTTCAACTTCTTAGAACATGGAACAAGACTTAACACTCACAACTAATAGGGATATGACTCAATATAATGGTGGGTTAATTATAGGGCCTATGTACATTCCTTCCTTATTGACACTAACATGTTGTTGAAAAGATGAGACATTTTGACTTTTCATAATGCTAAGGATTGATGCATCAATTGTATATCGTTTATCTTTAGTAGTACTATGGTACCTCAAAGGCTAGTATGGCCAAGGGTAATGGCTATTAGTTCTCATCATGTACAAAGCTAGAAAACATCAAAGCATTTATGTGATTCATGCATTTCAAGTTTTGTTTTACAAGTAGCACCAATGCATGTGGTTAGATGTAATCATAATCCTCGATTATGTTTTCACTTAATCTATAATAGGTTTCAAACAATGGTGGGGTATAAAAAAATATATAGGTTTTAACAACATTCTCACATTGAGGGTCATTCAACTTGAAGAATTTGATCACCATTCGACCATGAGTTAGCTTATCTTTGGGTTCTAGTTGTGGCATTGGGTGAGAAGGAAGCATCATCACCACCTCCTATGCTATGGGTGGTTACATTGGAAGTTTATGATGCAAAAACCCTTCTTTGAAACCCAATGAATGACAGGCAACCAAAGGGAGTGTTTAATATGAGCATTTCGAACTACGCTGTGACACACCTCTAAGATAGTGCATTGGAAACCTTTAGTTATACCACTCAACCTTGTTGAGTCCAATGCCCCAAAATATTAAGCTTAAGTAAGCATATGTATGGGTAGGTTTGGATAGTGGTGTTCATCTTCACATTTGGGGCAAGGTGTATGTAAAATAAATAAACAATGCAACCTATCCATTTAAGGTATGGGATGAATATATTACTATTAAAATGATTAATTAATGATTCCTAGAAAATACTACATGGTTCACACAAGATACACTAATCAAATGCATTATCTTCTTGAGTACTAACTATTTAGGTAAATTGTTTATCCTAGGGCCCAAAGGACTTCTAATCCTAATTCATGTAGGTTCATTTTATGAAAAGCAAATAAACATACATGATCAAAAATATATTTTTCTTTCTTTTCTTTACAAAAATAAAATGACAATTTCTAGTAAATAAATGAGATTAGCATATTGAAATAAGAATCAATAAATAATATTTTGCCTTGCATCAAAGGAAATTTAACTATGACAAAATGTACAAAATATTCATTATGCATTAAAACACTTACTCCAAGGAAACATCCAACCTCCAAGATCTACTATCCTCAACTTACCATGGAAAGAAGATAATTATGTATCTCAAATGAATGCTAAGTGCCATTTAAGAAACTAGATCACACCAAATAAGGGAGTTTTTTTTTTTTTGAAGAAAAGTTCAGGATTTATTAGAAAAGGAAAATATGTACAAATAAGTTCAACACACTTGTCAGCCAACAGTCAACAAGCATCGTTTGACGACACCCAATCATTGAGTCCACAACTTGACCTGACTGAAATCAGCACTTCCAAAACCCTTGCCAATGCCTCTTCAATGAGGTCAATAGTGATGCCTTGAAAAATTGTGGAGTTTCCCTACCAATTAGCAAAGAACTCACCAGTTAGCAAGGTAGGATCACCTAGTAAATGTAGCAAAACACAAGCCTAGCCCACTTGTTCCACCAAGTTCCATAGTTGCATGTTTTCCCGAAAATGTTTGTTGGATGGCTTGAATGTAGGTGTTGTTCCCATCATAACCATAGCATAGCTCCTTCAACAACCACTTGTGCTTGCAATGGTAGTTGCACTTGTTTGAAAACAAGCTGATTACATGCTTGCCACAGGCACCATAGGATGGCAGTCGCTTTCAAATCTTTGTTTAAAATAATCAATGGTCGAATGTTGGCACTACACCACACTTTACTAAAAGAGCAGTCAAACACTAAATGTTGCCATGTTTCTGTCTCCTGTCCGCATGTTGGACAAGTGTCCTCAATTTGTAAACTGTGCCACCTTAACTCTGTCCTAATGGGTATGGCTACATGATTAATTAACCACAAGAACAATTTTATTTTTTTTGGCAGGCATCCCTACCACACTTGTTGCCATCCAAGAACTGCAAGAAGTTGCTTGTTAATAATATTTTTTGGTTGTACATTGAGCCAACCCAATTGGTTTAAGTGGTGGACATGGTGGCAAATTGACCATCAAAGCATCAAATCCTATGTAGTCGTAGTCCATTGGTGATGGAACCATCTCCATGTTAAGGAGTGACATGTCATGAACCAACTGTTGTTGTCCTGCCATCACTAGGTCACAAAATTTTAAAATTCCTAGTCCTCCCACATCCTGAGGGTGCGCTATCATATCCCATCCAACCATATGAAGATGCTTCCAACCTTTACCTCCCTACCAAATAAAGTTCCAAATCATTTGATCCACTTTATTGCCCAACTCAAGGGAAGGTGTAGCTATGGAAATTGGACAATAGCTGATAGCATTGAAGTTGCGAACAAAATCTGCCCTTGTTAAAAAACAAGTGATCCAATGCCCAATTTGCTATTGGATACATTTTAGAATGTGAACCCAGGTTTTTTTATGTCCCCATTCAAACATGGAAAAGCCCAAATACCAATCACAATTAGTACTAGNCCCCCCCCCCCCCCCCCCCAAAGTTTGCATGATACATGCCCTAACCCTAGAATGCATATGGACAATATAAAGTGCAAATTTTGCATGATTCACCTCAAGTCCAACCTCCCTTGCCATTTGCAATAGCGCCTGATCCAAAGCTCTAACCTATGGCACCAAAGCCCGGGTAAATAGTACGGTATTCATCAACATAGTGTTTTGCCATGTAGTCCATCCCATCAATCTATAACCCTTGCACCCCTTCAACCAAGCAGTAATCCAACATGGTATCCATCACCATAATGAATAAATATGGTGACAACTGGTCACCCTATCGTAGACCCCGCCTTGGCAATGAGAATCCCCAAAGCACCTTGTCAAGATCAATGGACCAAGCAGTCGAAGATTGAATTTGAAGGCATAAGTTAACAAAGCCACGACTAAAGCCTTTTTCCACCATGATATCTCTTAACACCTCCCAACTAACATAGTCATAAGTTTTTGTGATATCAAGCTTAAGACAAAGCCCAAGGACACACTCAACCCGCATCAAGTGAAGGATCTCCTGCAACAAAATAACTTGGTCCTAAATCAATTGGTCCCAGAAAAACCCCAGCTATTCAGGTAGCTGACTGTTGCCATTCAGGTGGTCGCGTAGGTGCCCCTGATGCCAGGTACAAATGCAGCATCAAGGGATCCAATCTCCAAACAAGAAGCTTTGTGAATAATCTAATGAGGGTGTTACAAACCACAATGGGTCTATAGTGTGAAGCCTCTGAAGGTCCTTCAATCTTAGGGATAAGCATGATTCGGGAGCAATTAATTTCCCGACAAACCTATCACCACTTAAGCATACTATTGAATGCATCAAGGATATTTCTACTTAGCATGTCCACAAATTCCTGGAAGAATTCAACAAGCCAACCATTAGGTCCTAGCACCCTTCCCATCTTCATGTTATCCAATGCGTGATCAAGCTCTTCCCAAGTAAAGGGAGATAATAACTATTGGTTGTCCTCTGCCATGAGTGTCTACTTTATGTGGATGGATAGAGGCAGTGTATCCCATTATCTCCAGATGTTCCCCCAATAAGATTGAAACTACTACGCAATGTCAATAGTTCATTCTATGACCTACCACTGCTTAACCAAACTCGACACCATTTTTGCCAAATTGGTAGCCTGTGTGGTTGCAAAGAAAAACCTCATGGGCCTATCACTGTCTTTCATCCATCAGTTGTGTGACCATTGTCAACAATATTCCATCTCTTCTTGGTCAAGCTATTGGAGCTTAAGCAACAAATCTTGTTCCTCTTGAATTAATGACTCTCCTTTTTCCTGTTTTTTCTGGATCTTAATTAGCCACTGTTGCATTATCCCCTGATGAGATCTAAATGTCTATTTTTCCTCCTTCCTCCATGAGCTAGTCTCTCTTTTCAAGATATTGAGCCCATGTGTCAGGAAATCATGGGGATCCTTAGCAGCCGAATACCTATCCCATATGGCCATGACCAGTGGTCAAAGCCATGGCTTCATGAGCCAAGTCCTTTCAAAACGAAAACAAGACACCTTTGGATGTGACTCCCTCCCAATCTGGCAAATCAACAACTAATGATTCGAGGTTCTTTGTTTTGTCCCAGAAACCCTCACGTTCTGGAGAAAGATGGGCGAACCAATCCAAACCCAATCAATTCTTAACATTACCCTAGTGCTACTTGTCTATTGGTTTCTCTAGGTAAAACTACAATTATCAATCCCCACATCCAACATGGCATGTTGGTGCAGGAGCTGTAAATAAATTAAATTTTATAATAATTGAAAAATGTTCAGTTGTTGTAGACCTCAACATGTTTTCTCCATGCATATGATGCAACTGGAGCATGAACATACAACCTATTGGTTGATAAGCAATGAGTTACTTTTGAACTATAACCAAAATAAATGAAAGAGATGGTAACTATAGCGATAAATGTTAAAAATATTGTTAGGAACCCCAAAATAATTGTAATATAGGTACACCCCAAGATATATAGTCCAATTAGAATTTTATAACTCAGCATTGCCTATCAAAACTTTATAATATTAGAACCTTATTTTCCATATTAGTGAACTTCGATAGCATCAATGCTTTTGTCCTATCTATTTGTGATGAATAATATAACGATGTTTTCTTGTTTACTTTTTAGCAAACCTACACCAACATGAATGTATACATTTACCGTGCATAGGGGTGGCTCAAGTGGTTAGCTCAGTGTCTCACAAGGATTTGCAGGCAAAATGTTGCATGTTTGAGTTACACTTGAGACATTATTACATTCTTCTTAAGTTCTTTTAAAGCATCATGTTGGCTATTTCTTTTGGGATGTACCTATAGTAAAATTATTTCTAAGTGGCATGTTGATGAGTGGCAAGGTGCCCCTACACTCAATCATACGAAACGAGCGTAGCACGCGTGATCCGGTTGAACTCCGCAGACTAAGTGCCTACACGCCCCATGGAACACTTAGGGTTAATCATTCGTTGTCTTCCTAGACTTACTTGTAGTTGTCACGGCGTATGGTTATGTAAGTTTGAGGTATATGATTTTTATATCTTTTATCTTTTTCTCCTATGCTATTGAGTTGAAGGGTTGAGAAGCTAACTAACTCTAACTAATGTCCTAAGTCTAAATTAACTAGCCTCAGCATCTGTTCCCACTTACTGTACACACCCTAAACCGATGCAATCGTGGCTACCAAACGCTAATCGTCATTGGGATCACCACGTGTAACACACGTGCTCGAAGTGGTCGTACTGAGGCACTTAACTAGGAGGAAAGGGTTGAGGAAGCTATCTTGCCTAAGTGCGATGAGCAACCGATTCCTTGACTAACCGTACACATCTTGGTGCATGACTACCACTGGGATTACCAAGCGCAGATCTTGGATACACCACTAGGTTACCAAGCAGTCACACTAGATGCTCGTAATCAAGTCATACTCATACGGCATGCGATGAGCAGCCGATTCCTTGACTAACCGTACACATCCTTAGATGTTCGTAATCAAGTCATACTCATACCGCATTCTAGGAGTTTAAGGGTGAGAGAGAAAACAATAAATAAAATCCTATTCCATGCACTGCAAGGTTTATCCAGAAAGCTCGTCTTTATTGCCGTACACAACTTGTGTTCAGGTACAATGTTGCTCGAATAAAGATCCGTACACTTTGGGACTCCTACTGCGGGCACATTTTAAATATTCTATCTCTGGAGCGATCAAACTGCCAGAGTTTCCCTA
>MNCI01005245.1:138093-183298 GCA_015680685.1 Gnetum montanum | reverse complement strand
AGTCCACAACCACATCGGAGTTAGTGATTTTCCCCTTACCCTTGTTATGTGCAGGGCCTAGATCTCTCCACTTTGTCTTACCTTTGTCACTACTTTGTTCCGCCTTAGACTCTTCTACAATTTTTAGGATGATTTCAATTTTAGAGTCTAAGGAACTCCATACATCATCTACCTTAGCCACTATTTTAGTTATAAGCTTCTGAAGTGGCAAGCTTTTTCTGTTCACCAACTCTTCAATTGGTGACTCATCCTCTTCATCGCAATATTTCACTCCCTTCTTTCAAAGAGAGGGATCTCGATTGTACTCTTCCGCACTTTCCCTTTTATGTAGCTCACCTTCTTCGTTTGCTACTTGTTCCAACAAGCTATGTACTTCATGGGATCTAAGTTTGGATAATCGCCCTTGGGCATAAGTCCCAAGGGTTCTCCGAGTTTCATGCCTTAGCCCATCCACGATGTGGCGAAGTTGATCCTGCTGAGCGTAACCATGGCCCGAGCAACGATGTAATAATGTGTAGTATCAGGCCATGGCAGCATCCAAGGGTTCATGATGACCTTGCTTCCAGCCTTGGATCTGCTTACGCAAATTGGACACTCTGGAGTACGTCTGATACTTATCATTGAACAACTCTTACAATGTACTCCACCTCCTAATGGTTTTCGGTTCTAAGAACCGGTACCAGCTCTCTGCTTCTTTAGTGAGTGTCCTAGGGAACAACTTAAGTTTTTGCCACTCGTTCTCTATATTTTGCAAGGCGCAGGCATCGTGGAATGCCTGTAAATGATGTTATGAATCAGCGTTATATCCCCCTTCAAACCATGGGATGTTGTTCATGTCTAACCGTCTAATCCGACTATCTTTTAGATGCCTTGTGGGAATCCTAACAGCCTCCATTATGTCAAGCATACTTTGGGTTGCGAGTAGGGGCTCGTCATGATCATCTCGTTCATGACGTCAGTGATGTCTTCGTTGTTCCCTACTCTCCCTACGTTTATGCCCTTGTCCTCTCTCTCGACTCTCTCGTCGAGGTTTTTCATTTTTCTTACTTTTATCCTCTCTGTTATGTTCATGATGGTTGCGCCCAGATGTGGAAGGAGAGGGTGAGTGATGTGAAGAAGGGGAACCATCACCATGATGATGTTTCCTATCTTCTCTTCTGCTCTAGCCCCGATCGTGATGACGATCTAAGTGCTCATCCTTAGCATGAGTGGTTGTTCCCTCTGTGAACAGCTGGTGTTCACAGGTGTTAGAACCATGGTTATGTATCGTTGATCATAGGTTCTGATACCCTACCTCCTCATCATCGTTAGGAGGGGGAACATCATTTACTAAAGAACCCATTATAAGGGGTTCCTCATCTCCTATTTCACTAAGGACGTGCGGACCTTTGTCCTTCAACAATGTATGTTGACTCTCCTGCCTAGTGTCCCTCATACATTGTGCTTCTGTGGGATGATAATCTCTCATATCAAAGTCATCCGCAACGTATTCAGCAAATAATTCCATCATGCTAATCTGTGCCAAAGCACGAAAGAGCATGTTAGGGACTAATTGGTCTGGGGGTAACACGATGTTACCTTGCAAATCTCTCCATCACAGCTGCTTGTCTTGATGAAGGATAAAGGTAAAGTTTGGAATATACTCATCGGGATGAGTATAAACTATCTTGTATTGTTTAGGACTTGGCTGATTTTGGCTATGTGTTTTTGATTGCTAACTGTCTTTTGTATTATCCTTAGGTGATGTGCTCTTGTGAGAAGAAGACATTGTTATTTATTGGTGTGCTAATTTTACTGTTATAAAATTTTTATTTGATTAACCCGAAAGTTCGTTTAGGCTCCCAACGATGTGAGTGATATCCTTTATGTTCTACTCAGCGCACAAACACTTAGTCCTCGACAACGGCGCCAATGATGAGTGGCGAGGTAGCCCTACACTCAACCATACGAAACGAGCGTAGCACGCGGGATCTGGTCGAACTCCGCAGACTAAGTGCCTACAAACCCCATGGAACACTTAGGGTTAATCATTCGTTGTCTTCCCAGACTTACTTGTAGTTGTCACGGTGTATGGTTAAGTAAGTCTAAGGTATATGATTTTTATATCTTTTATCTTTTTCTCCTATGCTATTGAGTTAAAGGGTTGAGAAGCTAACTAACTCTAACTAATGTCCTAAGTCTAAATGAACTAGCGTCAGCATCCATTCCCACTTACCGTACACACCCTGAACCGATGCAACTGTGGCTACCAAACGCTAATCGTCACTGGGATCACCACGCGTAACGCATGTGCTCGAAGTGGTCGTACTGAGGCACTTAACTAGGAGGAAAGGGTTGAGGAAGCTATCTAGCCTAAGTGCGATGCACAACTGATTCCTTGACTAACCGTACACATCTTGATGCACGACTACCACTAGGATTACCAAGCGCAGATCCTAGATACGCCACTGGGTTACCAAGCAGTCACACTAGATGCTTGTAATCAAGTCGTACTCATACCGCATGCGATGAGCAACCGATTCCTTGACTAACCGTACACATCTTTAGATGCTCGTAATCAAGTCGTACTCATACTGCATTCTAGGAGTTTAAGGGTGAGAGAGAAAAAAATAAATAAAATCCCATTCCATGCACTGCAAGGTTTATCCGTAAAGCTCATCTTTATTGCCGTACACAACTTGTGTTCAGGTACAATGTTGCTCGAATAAAGATTCGTACACTTTGGGACTCCTACTGTGGGCACATTGAAAATATTCTATCTCTAGAGCGATCAAACTGCCAGAGTTTCTCTACTTCTAGACCAGGATGGGGAAACAAGGGAGAGCTGCCTCTTATTTATAGATATCGCAGCGGACCACGATATCGCGTACATGATATTGCAGGGGATGACGCGATATCGGGCTCATGCGAATCGCGTCTCATCACATATGAACTTAATGTTTTTAAGCAGAATGCTTGATCCATTAACATAATGGGAACTAGTAGGCTTGACAGAACACAACCACTGCATCACACAAAGTAGATATCATGTGCAAAACCCCATCAAGAAAATTTGAGTTCAATGTTGATCTCTTGGGTAACCATGCTTATTAGAGGGTCTAGTTGGTAATGGCTGAGACATTTTAGCATTCCCAGCTAGCTTAGTTCTTATTAACAAAACATTTATAAATCCATCATGTATCGTTAAATGGCCAAATATATTGTCTTATTTTTTATAGGAATAACTTCCTTTACCCTTAAATATTTAAAGAGCTTTTGCAATGTTCCTCTGTACATACCATACAAGATGGTATTATGCCATTCACAAAGACATTATTATACCATACAATCCAATATTATGTCATTCAAGATAACAGTGCTATGTATTCAGCTTATCAACTCACCTTTCTACCTTCAAAGGGTTTTGATCGTGATAGAATACATCGAGCAATTTTTTGAGGCTGTTATGATCATCTACTTTCAACTCTTGGTGGTGTAGATGTTCCTGCTTGTGGTTTTGGATTTGGAGATGCAGTTATCATGAAAGCAAGTTCTATCCTTTTTTTAATATGATTTTTGGATAGCATGATTGAATTCATATAAGCTTAAATGACATCAAGAGAAAGTATGGTTGTTTGAATTGCAATTGCTTAAGGAGAAAAATCTCATGCTAACTTTAGGTCAAGAGGTAGATGCTATTGTGTGGCCATTATGAAGAGATCTCAAACAAGTAGCTATCATGGTAGCATCCACATTGCGAAATAAAGGGAGGAATGTAGATCTCATTCTTGATGAAAAATGATCAAAATGGTATTGTTTATTGAGCATTTCTATCATATGTCAGTAAAGTCCATGATTTTTTTTAAAAAGTGATTTCTTATTACTATCATATATAATCCAAATCAACAAGGTTGCTAGTTAGTGCATTGTATTGTTCCATCACATGCTGCATAAACCAAATGTTATCCTGTTTAGATTCTCCAGCCAGTAAAGGAGCAATGCTTAGGTTCCAGGGAACTCAGGCTATTGCTTTTGTGCCGCTCTAACCAGGCCTGAGGGTAAATTCTTTCCACACATAAATACTAGGGTGAGAAAAGCATCGAACTTACTTTTCAAGCTGAAGTGGCATCAACGAAACCTTTGATCAAGTTAGTGTTAATCGTCTAACCCTAAAGCATGTTGACATGGGTATCATGATCCACTTGAATTTGCACAATTGAAAACAGATACAAGCTTTTATTCTATTATTTGAAACCAGGTTTTGAACATTATTGGACACTTGCATTATCGCTTGAGACAACCACATTTATAGTAATTGGATTTCGGCCTATCTCTGCGGGTTTAAGATTTTGTTATCAGATGTTTCATGTTGTCAGAAATTATTTGCTAGTTGTTTTGATTATTTAGTAACTACATAGTTTTCTATTCATGTCATGGTGGAAAAACATAATCATGGTAGCAATGTATCTCGTGGCGTTTCAATAGGCTATTTAAATGCCATGCTAGACATTGCTACCATGATTATTTAACACAATGTTAATTACTCTGAAATAGATTAATTTTTGGAATGAATTTGAACTTGAATTCTTCTTTTGCAACCGATCAAGTTTCTAACATGTTTATTGTTGTGCATCATCATGTTAAGTGGTTGATATCATGTTTCAGGGTTTTTAAACATGCTGAAAAGTCAATGCAAAGAGATTGATGGTTGTTGGTAATGATGACTAGAAGCATGATCTGTGCATATAAAAAATCTTTCAACTATGGAAGAGTGTGATGTTGTTTTCACCAATTTATCTTTACTTCCCACTTCTTTAATCATCTTTCATTTATTTGTATTCTAACATTTAATTTAGTTGTTTTATAGAAACATTCTCTACGGTAATTCTGTATGAGCCATCTCATTGAATAAATTAGATTTAGTCCAGTGTTTCAATGTTGTTTCATTATTTGAAAGAACTAGATATCAATCATGACAAAGAGAAGCATATGCTTAGTTTTAGCTAGCTTGGGGGAAATTGCATTTATAAGCATCTAGATAGGAATATTTACCTTGCAACATACGCAAGCTAATTTGCTTAACGTTATGTGGAGCTTTTCAAATGGAGTGGAACATCCGTTTTACGTGGGAAAGGCATCTACATTTCTTTTTGGCATTTTCACTTTGGGAAACACTTTGAAATGTAAAAATTAATTTTTAAAAAAATTAAATTGTTTAATATATAGAATTAAAGTCAAAGTTAATTGCTAGGATTGTATTACTGAAGAGTCTAAAATTTGTTTCTTTATTAATCAAGGATGAACATGCAAATGTAGAACCATAAATGGAAGAGTTATGAAAAGGAATAGCATGTGAAGAGTTACATACATGGATCACATCCATTTTATTTAAAGTGTGTCTAGAAAGTTACCATTTAGGGATATAATGCCAATCCATTCTTGTTAACTGGTGGGTTAAAAGAAGTTTTTAAAGGAAAATGATTTTAAGAAAAACAATTAAAAGCGTATATTTACTTTAAAATGTTTAGAAGTATCATAAATGATGGGTGAATGTCTGTTAGTGATTTTCATTGATAAGGATAGTTGGTTATGATTGTACCCTACCAAAGACAAATGAGGGTTGAATACTCAATTAAAAATGGACAAGGAGAATCTCTATAACTAACATTTTAATTGACAACTTCTTCAAAGAGATTTTATAATTTTAAGTCATAATTGCAAAATTTTGAATTTGTGAATATATCATTAATCTTATAGTTGCATGTATGAAGGTAAGGGTATATTTACAACCACCTTTCTAGTACATTAAGTACCATTGCAAACAAGAGTCTCCATTTGTAAGCTTGAATTTCCATACATGTAAATTTAATCTATTCACAAAAAATAGAAATATGTGCATAAATTTTTCTTAAATTGCAATCCATCCAAAGCGAATCTGCAATTGAGAATTAATCTAAAATTATATACAGGCAAATATGCCTTAACATCAACTACTACATCATAAGCTTGTGATTGACAATTCATTTCAAATTAGAAAATAGAGAGAAGATGGAAAGGAGTATATGTGAAAGATGTAGCCTTTATCTACAAAATTACTATAGTTGTTGGTTATTTCACAATAGCTTCCATGAAATGATCAAGTGCATGCCTTTTTTTCCATGCATTAGTTAGAAATGCAATCTCAAAAATTTGAAAAAAAATATATACATTACTATCTTATTTTAGTTGAATGATAATTACAATACCTCTAGTTTATCTGTCTTGTCTACTTTATCATTGGTTGTGAGATCTCTGAGGTGATCTACTACTTTAATGCACTCTAATGCACCTTTTGGGGATACAAAATCCATAGCAATCTTTGTACATGATTGCATTTTAAGAAAACAATGCAAAGTTTAGTTGTGTGATGAACCGTGATATCGCGTCCGCGATATCAGATCTACCATGAAATGTCGAATACTCGATATCGTAGCCTGTCTCCTTATCTATAAATAAGAGGCGACGTCCTTGGTTTCCACAATTAGAAGTTAGTTCCTTAGTCAAAATCTTGCCATTTTTTCTTTCCAGAGTTAGAATTATTTCTACGTGCCCACAGTAGGAGTCATAGAGTGAACGGATCTTTATTCGAGCATTGTGTACGGCAATAAAGACAAACTTTATGATAAACCTTGCAGCATACAGAATAGATTAATTAGTGTTAATTATTATTTAATGTTTTCGTAGTTAATTAATGATTTCTCTCACCCTACAACTCTCTTAGTTAAATACACTCAGTACGACCACTTCAAGCATGCGTGTAGCGCTTGGTAACCCAGTAACGACTAGCATTTGGTAATCCCATNTTGGGAAAAAAACGATTAATCAACCCATTATTGTTCCACACAGGCGCATAGGCACTTAGTCTTTGGAATTCAATTGGATCATGCATGAAACGCTCGTATTCGTATAGTTGAGCGTAGGGGTACCTCGTCGCTCATCATTGGCATTGTTGCCAGGGACTTAGTTGTTTGTGCACTAAGTAGAACTTAGGAAATCATTCACATCGTTGGAACAAACCCTTAGGGTTGGTTAAGAAAACAATAATAGTACATTGCACACTGAACAAGATAAGATGTCTTCTTCTTCGCACAAAAGAACTTCACCACCTAGGACTAACACAAGAAGCAATCGACGACAAGTTACACGTGACGTTGATCTGCCAATTCCTCAATAGTTTTGTGTGGTATATATTCACCCCGATGAATATGTACCCGACTTCACCTTTATTCTCCACCAAGACAAACAGCTGTGTTGGCGTGACTTGGAAGGTAACATAGTGTTACCTCCCAACCGTTCAATCCCAAGTATGCTTCTTCGTGCTCTCACACGAATAAGCATGCAACACTTACATGCAGAGTACATTGCGCAGGACTATGATTCGAGAGACTATCATCCCACCAAAGCGCAACATCAAAGAGACTTGCAACAGGAGAGACACCATAAGTCCTTAAAGGGAAAATGGTCTAAGGATGCCCCACATGTTTTAAGTGAAATTGAGGGTGATGAACCTGCCTCAGGTAGTCACCCACATAACAATGTTCCTCCCCTTAACTTTGGCCAAGGGGTTGTGTATCGGAACCTTCATTCTACTATTCATAACCCAGGTGCTAATACTAACAGACACAAAGAGTGGAAGAAGGGTACATGACAAAGGTGGGCATTCTGATCGCAATCGCGATCGAGGGAGAGACCACCGAAGAGAAGGTAGTAGACACCGTCATGGTGGCAGTTCTCTTTCTTCTTCACCCCCATCGTCTCCTTCACCCCCATCGTCTCCTTCACCCTCTCCTTCCATGTCCGGACGTAGCCATAGAGAAACATATCATGAAGATAAGGGCAAACAAAGTGGAAGTCACAAACGAGACAACCAAGACAAAGGATGAGGGCACTCTAGGGAATCACATCATAGAAGAAGGGAGAGTAGGGAACTACATAGACACCATAGATGCTACGAACAAGATGATCATGATGAACCCCTACTCACCACGCGAAGCATGCTAAATATAACTGAGGTCGTGAGAGTTCCAACAAGGCACCAAAAAGATAGTAGGATCAAGAGGCTAGACATGAATAACATCCCACGATTTAAAGGGGGATATAACATTGATCCTCAAAATCACTTACAAGCATTTCATGATGCATGTGCCTTGCAAAACATAGAAAATGAGTGGCAAAAGCTTAAGTTGTTCCCACGAACACTAATAAAAGAAGCTGAAAGCTTGTACCAGTCCTTAGAACTGGAATTCATTCATAGGTGGAGTATGATGTTAGAATTGTTCAATGATAAGTACCAAACGTACTCCTGTGTATCTAACCTGTGAAAGCATATCCAAGGATGGAAACAAGGAAATCATTAACCCTTAGATGCTGCCATGGGCCACTAGTATGCACTCTTACATCGTTGTCTTGGCCATGGTTATTTGCAACAAGATCAACTACACCATCTCGTAGATGGGCTTAGGCATGAAACAAGAAGGACCCTTGGGACTTATGCCCAAGGAAGATTATCTGAGCTTAGGTCCCATCAAATCCACAGACTGCTAGAGCAAGTAGCTAAAGAAGAAGGGGAGCTACGAAAAAGAGAGAGTGTGGAAGAATACAACAGAGATCCTTCCCTCTGAAAGAAGGGAGTAAGATTTTGTGAAGATGAGGAAGAGTCACCACTCGAAGAGATGGTGAATAGGAAAACCTTGTCTATTCAAAAGTTAGCATCTAAAGTATCGACAAAGGTAGACCAAATGTGGGACTCCCTAGTAGGTTTCAAACTATGCTCAAAGTAGTAGAGGATTCTAGGGAGCAAGGTAGTGACCATGACAAAAGGAAAAAGAGAGAAGTAGAAAATGCACGTAACAAGGGTAAGGGTAAAGTTGCTATTATTGAAGAGGTTGTGGACTCAGATACAGACGATGATAGTGGATGTGAGATCTGTCAATATGACCATCCTAAGGGATGTTACCCTATAATCTCACATTTACAAGAGTTTGGAATGTATGCGCTTAATCCACGTTTAAACAAACGGCAAACATCCTGACGGTTATCTTATCCCCATGGTAACCTAAGGAAATTCCACCAACCTTTAACGTATTATCCAAGTGGAACTCCACCACAACCAATCAAGCAACATCAATAGTGACAGCACCCACAATAATGGGGAATGCCACCACCAAGGCAACAATATCCTTACTGGCAACTAGACCCATATGGATATTACGTGCAGCATCCGATCTCTCCACGTGACTCTGTTGGTCACGTTACTCCCCAACATCACTACCAAGCTCGTGAGTACTATAGGACTCTCTCTCCTAGGGGTGACATTCCACAAGTATACCATCCTTCCAATCTAGCCGCATCTCTTCCACTAATAGCTCCATTACCACCTGCTACAGTAATGCAAGGTGAACTCCCTACTCAGCCACAGCAACGCAATGCCACAAGTGCTGTTAATCCTCAACCTACTGTTGGTTCTGATAACCGTATGAAGAAAAGATCTTTCTTCAAAACCAACATTCTAACCAGGCTTTGCAACCCCAAGTGGCTGAATCTTTGGACGCCTTTGTATCAACTAAAGCTTCGAAGCCCCCTTCAAACTTAACACTGCATTCAACGCATACAGTCATGTTAACACATGTCGTTACTAATTGAATCAAAGCTAGCCACCTTCCCAGGAAATTCTCTAATCTTGGGAGTCCCCTAATCTATCTAAAAATCACTAGGAATGGGCCATGCAAAGCTCTTTTAGATTCAAGTTCTGGTATCAACCTAATATCCTAAGAAATGTATAAGGCCTGGAACTTGCCCCCATTGAAAAAGAGCAATGTCTGGTTAGAGTTAGCCGACCAATCCATCACCATCCCCTTAGGATTAGTGGAGGACATTGTTACCATTCTTTGTGAATGGTCATATCTAGTTGACTTCCTAGTGATCCAAGTGAATAACAGTAAGGGGGACTTCCCAATCATAATGGGAAGGGCATGGCTAAGCACTATCGATGCGCACCTAGGTATTTGCGATCTTTCCCTAGAAATATCTAAGAAAAATTCTTTTGGAAAGATTAAGAAGAAGAAGGTTCCATGCATCACATACAGCGACACAGGGTGCAATTACGTGCAGAGATCATGGGTTGTGCAAAGTTTAGCATTGCACACGCAATCAGTGTGCACAAACGATCAACATACAAAGGTGCTTGTATGCAGCAGCCATAAGACAAGACAACAGCCAGTGGCTAATAGCTGATCAAGAAAGCAGCTCACTTCTATGCATGGAACTAACTAAGGGTTTGACTTGCGCTTATATAGATAGCATTAATGCTCTAGTCCACCACTAGCTTCCTAGTCCTAACTTAGAAAACATCAACTGGGGAAAGTTGGAAATTCCCAAGAAATTTAAACAAGAGCCCATAGAGCTAAAACCATTGCCCATCAATATGGAATATGCATTCCTTAAGAATGGAAAATCGATAATCATCAACGCAAGACCTGCTCTGCAACAGAAAGAAAGTCTGCTCAAAGTAATAAACAAGTGGTCAAAAGCCTTCACTTGGCCATATCCGAAATTAACTAGAATAGGTCCTAGGATATGCCAGCATAGGATTTACACTGACTCCTCCATGAAACCTCAAAAAAAACCACAAAGGCGATTGAACCCAAAGTTGAAGCAAGTAGTAAAAGAAGAAATCGAATAGCTTCTAAAGGTTGGGTTCATATACCCCATTGCTAATAGCGAATGGGTTAGCCCCTTAGTAATCATGCCTAAAAAGGGAGGCAAATGGAGGGTGTGCATAGATTTTAGGCTGCTAAACATGGCAACATTCAAGGATCACTTTCCATTGTCATTTGTTAACCAAGTCTTAGACACAATTGCAAGGCATCACTATTATAGTTTTCTGGATGGCTATAGCGAATACAACCAAATACAACTAGCCCTATAATACCAAGCCAAAACTATGTTCACTAGTCCTTGGGGAATGTTTGCATATAAACAAATGTTGTTTGGCTTGTGCAATGCCCCTGCCACATTTCAACACTTAGTCCTAAGCATATTCCAGCAATAGATAGAAAATGGTATGGAAGTCTTTATGGATGATTTCTCCACTTACGAAGCAAGTTTTGATCAAGCCTTGGACCAGTTAGAGCAAGTGCTGAAAAGATGTGTAGAGACTAATCTAAGGCTCAACTAGCAGAAAAGCCATTTAATGGTCCAAGAAGGCATAGTACTTGGGCATAAAATTTTACATGCAGGGATAGAGGTAGACCCTGAGAAAATCAAAGTCATCCAAGGAATTACCCATCAACTAGAAGNTGAGAAAATCAAAGTCATCCAAGGAATTACCCATCAACTAGAAGCTGTCAAAGACATTCGATCATTCCTTGGACACACTGGCTACTATAGGATATTCATAGAGAACTTTTCAAAGGTTGTCAAACCATTGGTAGAGTTAACGAAAAAGGGTGTACTCTTCGAGTGGACCAGGGAATGTGAACTAGCCTTCCAAACTTTGAAGCAGAAGCTGGTAGAAACACCCATTTTACAAGCTCTTGACTAGTCCAAATTGTTTCATGTCATGACTGATGCATCCAACTATACCTTAGGAGCCGTACTTACACAATGAGATGATCAAAAACACCCTTATTACAAGTAGAAGTATAGTTGGTGCACAACTTAACTACACTACTACAGAAAAAAATTAATGGCTGTAGTGTTTGCACTAGAAAAATTTAGTCACTATGTATTAGGATACAAAGTATTCATACACACAGATCATAGTGCAATTTGGTTCCTCATGAATAAGCCAATGGTAAGCCCCCATATTATACGATGGCTGGTAATCCTACAAGAGTTTGATCTAATAATGATTGATGTTAAAGGCACTGACAACGTAGTTGCCAACCATTTATCTCAGTTGCGCTAGGACAGTAAAGAGGACAAGTATCCTATTTTTGATCACTTCCCTGATGAGTTCCTCTTTGCTGGTGTAGTGAATGATCAATCACCCATGGAGACAAACTGGTATAGTAGCATTTTGACCATCTCCTTACCCAACAAACACCACAAGAGTTAGACCTTAAGAAGAAACAACAGCTTCTTCACAGAGCCAAGTACTTTATGGAAATCAATGAACAACTTTATAAAGTATGTCCTGATGGCTTGGTTCGATGGTGTGTTCCCGATATAAATCAACTAAGGGTTCTCCAAGATGCTCATGAGGGCCCTTATGGGGGTCATTATGCTAGGAGATGAACAACCATTAAGATCCTACTTGCAGGGTACTATTGGCCTACCTTATTTCGAGACACCCATCAATTTGTCCAATCTTGTGAACGCTGTCAACGTGATGGGGGAATGACTGCTACAATGGAGGGTCTAGAATAATGGATTCAACAGTTAGAACCCTTCAACATTTGGGGAATCGATTTCATGGGGCCCATTACACCAATGTCCAATGGAAAAGCATACATCATAGTTGCCATAGACTACTTAACAAAATGGGCTAAAGCAGCTGCTATTAAAGATTGCACCTCATCTACAGCTGCACGATTTTTCCAACAACAAGTTGTCAACAGGTTTGGTATGCCATGTGCACTTATCTCAGATAATGGTACACACTTTACAGGTGCAACTTTTCAAAAGTTAATGTAACACTTAGAGGTTGAGCACAAATTGACTACACCATACCACCCCCAAGCAAACGGTCAAGCTAAGGTCACCAATAAGGAGATTACTAAGATACTAACCAGAATCATTAGCAAGTATAGGTGAGACTAGAGCACTAAACTGAATGATGCTCTTTGGGCATACTGCTCCACATGGAAACTCCCTATAGGTTACTCTCCCTACGAGTTAGTGTATGGAAAACATCCAATGCTTCCTATCCAAACTAAGCTCCGTACACTAGCCATGGCATGTGATCTCAACCTTGACCTCGATCTAACACAAAAACAAAGGTTAATGACTCCTAACTTGCTAGATGAGAACAACTAGCTACCCTATCATCTAATGAGTTGCACAAGGCATTTAATAAACAACGTCATGACCTAGAAATTAGGAGAGTTAAGTACCAACCAGGAGATAAGGTTCTCTACTAGAATCCCACACATGTGTCACAGCGTACCAAATTTCAAACATTGTGGGAAGGACCTTACATTATCTATGAAACTTTTCCTTCAGGGGCCATGACCATAGATAAACCTGAGAGCCCAGATAAGAGACTATTAGTCAATGTGCAACAAACAAAACCTTTCCATGAGTTTAGGGTATGGTTCTTTTGATTAACAGGCAATGAGTTCACATCGTTCATGCATCCATACAATCCTATGGTTCTTCTTGGCTTGGAACTGTACAGTCCCTTCCTCTAATAAAACTATTAATGAATTGGTGACTGGGTATTTCTCAGACTGAGAAAAGACTCAAAGGATGAAAAGGGTGTGACTTCAAGGGGATTCTATGCATTTGTACTAGCTATTCTCTTGAGGGCTTGGATGCTTAGCGCTTTTGTTTTCTGCCATTCTGATCATTCACCAAATTACCGGAAGCTGAGTACATAAAAATAAGTCTTTGCATGGTGTGGTTCTCACGCGAAAAACATAAAAAAAATAGTGAGAATTCAAAGCACACCCCTTAGACACAACAATGATTTTTGGCTACATGCGTTGGTTATGGCACTGGAAAGACATGTTACCCATGCCTAAAGGTTCCCTCTAACTAAGGCCCCTTCTCACTTCCTAGTTCTCCATCTTGCTTTCCTCAGAGTGGTGGTGAATTTTTGTAGAGCCATTCTTGTTACTTCAAGGGGATGGATTGGTCAAATGTGTTGATGCGAGGTCATTGAACATGGATTGTTGAGCCTGGATTTGGAATGAGTTCTACTCGGTCACATTAACCATGAAACACACAAGGGACTTTACACAACCTTGTTCTTGGGTTTCCACTCCATTCTCTACTATCCACCTTTCTTTTCCATTTCTCACCTCATTGCCGGTTTAATCATTAGTCTGTATCTTGGTTGATGCATTATTCTTCCTTGGTATTTTCTTGTGGGTAAGTTTTTAACTCTTGCTTCCAAATAACATTCCTAGAGCCTACGGACTCTTTGGTTTGTGGGTCTATCAGGGCACTAAAGGCATGAGCCTACTTTGGGAAAGACCCACTGGCATTCCTTTTTGGGGCATTTATTAACTTCTTTCTCTTAAATATTTCCTACAATCAACAACTTTTTGTTTCATCCCCATCTATGAAATCCATTTTATTGGAATTTCCATTATTACTTTTTGTCCACCTTTCTTATTCCTTATCTTTTTCCACCCTATCGCTACCAGAGGTTCGCTCTTAGTCATGGGGGCCTAGGCACAAATTTTTTAATTTTTCATAACCCCTACACCTTTGGTAGTCACCAGTGTTAAAACTCCAGAACCAGTATCTGCCATAATCAGAACTCAGCCAATGCACTTTACATCGAGGCAAGGTATCAACTACATTGTGTGTTATCTACCTCGCTCATTTGTGACTGTGTTATGTGTGCAGATGGCGATCATACAATAATGGATTGGCCCTGGAGGATGCACTCAGGATGGACTGGAACTAGAATGTTTGCGAAAGGAGCAACCGCATGGCTATGGATGAACAATAAAAGGTGCAATATTGGTATTAGTAGCAACACATCTTATTCTTTTCTCTCTCTCTCTCCTTCTTCTGTTCCAACTGCCAAATAATATTGGATGTCATTATGTATAGTGTTCACTGTTGTGGTCATGAACACTCATGTTGTCATATATTGTATTGTTGATTCATTCACTAGGCACGTTGAGTCAGTCAACCCATTCCACCATCAATGGTCATTCAGTTAATAATCTCATACCTTCCCAATATGTTGTAAGGAACTCGAGGATGAGTTTTCATTCAGTCATGGGGGTATGATGAACCGTGATATCGCGTACGCAATATCGCATCTACCATGCAATGTCAGATACCTGATATCGCAACATGTCTTCTTATCTATAAATAAGAGGCGATGCCCTTGGTTTCCACAGTTAGAAGTTAGTCCCTTAGCCAAAATCTTGCCATTTTCTCCTTCCAGAGTTAGAATTATTTCTACATGCCCGCAGTAGGAGTCATAGAATGAATGGATCTTTATTCAAGCATTGTGTACCTAAGCACACTTTGTGTACGGCAATAAAGACAAACTTTATGATAAACCTTGCAGCATACAGAATAGATTAATTAGTGTTAATTATTATTTAATTCTTTCATAGTTAATTAATGATTTATCTCACCCTACAACTCTCTTAGTTAAATACACTCAGTATGACTGCTTCGAGCATGCATGTAGTGCTTGGTAACCTAGTAACGATTAGTATTTAGTAATCCCAGCAGCGTTGCACTAGTTCAAGATGTGTATGGCAAGTGGGAACAAATATAGGTGTTAGAAGTACTTAGAACTTAGTTAATGAATAGCTAAATTAGATTAGTTACTTAGTTATTTCTCTCTCCCCTCCTTATTAGTGCAAGATATAAAACACATAAAAGCCATAAAAATCATATGCCTCAAGCTTACTTAACTATACAACCATGACATACAAGTAAGTTTGGGAAGACAACGATTAATCAACCCATTATTATTCCACACAGGTGCATAGGCACTTAGTCCTTGGAATTCGACCGAATCATGTGTGAAACACTCGTATTCATATGATTGAGCGTAGGGGTACCTCGCCGCTCATCATTATGTTTCAACATTACTTACCATATTCCACCTTTAGCATTTTCTTGTGAGTATCATTGAGATAAAGACATTAATCTAGTATGGGATGGACAACCTTCACTAATTCAACATACTACTTGATCATAGTTCTCCCATAATGAAAAATTATGTAGATCAGCCAAACTTAGATTTTCAACTTATTTGTTATAAGTTTTGAAGGATTGGTAATGCTTGTGGAGATACTCAAGTTTTAGCACATTTTCTCTTCTGAAAATGTCCCGTACTGTACCACCTTAACCATCATCAGTGCTATCATCCAAAAGCTCTACTTGGTCCTTCAATTTTTTATTCTGGTTCTTGTTATTCATGTTGTCAATATCTTCAGCATGCGTAAGAAAGTTTACCTACAAAAGAAATTAAGCAATGAGAATTTAAGAAAATTCAAAAGTTTTTGAAACAGATAAAATAAAAGATAGAACAAATGGGAAGAAATGAAAAGGTAGGTGTTGTTGGTAAAGTGTGCATAGAGGCCTTGCTGTTGCCTCAATTTATCCCCAAATATAAATTTAAAAAAGACACTCAAAAACCACTGAAAACAGAAGTTCACATAGATTACAAAAGTAAAAAACTCTTTACATAGAAAAGAACAACACAATAATTGAGAAGGTATCTCTTAAATATAAAAGCAAAGTAGTCTAACAATAAAGTGATATATTTCTTGCATTCAAAATTTATAAAATAGAAAACTTTAAAGATGTTAAGCTAACTTATTGCATCTGATACATCACAATGGAGGTGGGCTACAAAAGCATCATAACTAGAAGCTTTTTCAAGGTCTTGAGCAATGTACATCTTGGGACCAAGATCTAAAGCCAGAAAATTTTTAGGAAGAACATTGCTTGTTACAATATCGAGGTCACCTACGGGATGATAGTAGTGTGGAAACAACAAGACTTTGAAACATTCACTACCATGCCTTGGAATTCTATCATCCCAATGTTCATGGATGCCTGCAAAATAATTTCATCATCAATTAGTTACATCAAAGAAGAAGAATGAAAGGATTAAAGGAAAAGCACACAAGAAATTTGTGATGTCATTATGATTTCTCCTATATAACAATCAACCATATGAACTGTTCCACTTCTATTAATGGTCTTGTCTCTGTAACCCCTCATCATCACCGTAGGATCCCAATTTAAGCCAGATTCCTCTTCAAACAATCTCTAACTATGACCAGTTGCCCTTTAGCCCAAACATTTCTACAGATTCTGTATTTATCCTCATTCTTGGCTTGCTATGTAGTTGGACAACAGATATGATTATCATCAGAGGAGGGTCAGTTAGATGCTTTTCTCCATCATTGGGATGAGACTTTTTCAACAGTGAGTGTATTAATCATTTCCCAATTTGAATTACGCACCTATTTTTCTGGGTCTGTAGTTTTCAATAATTTCACCTTTACAAGAAGGTTAGGAATCTTATTCAACTTATAATTTGATGTCAAACTTAACACATTCAGTCATGAAGGACACAGAACTGAGTCTTTAAAGTTTATCATGATTTCTGAGAATTCATTCCTAGTTCTTTAATCTTAAACTTATTTTATACACAGGTCGTATGAACAATTAGTGTGTCTTCTATACAACTCAACAATGGCACCATTGTAGTACATGTTATCACTACACAAAGTATAGAATCCGGTCCACAAATTATGATTTGGTTGTGCATGAACACTTGTGACTTGTATGGTTGGATGTTGGATTACTCCATCACTCATCAATCACTTAAGTAAAAAGAGTTTGCATAATTCGACTTGATCATGCATATAGACTATTGATTTGTATGGTTGGGTGTAGTAAATACCTGCTATTCATCATTGGCACTATTACTAGGGATTTCATTTAGCTATTTGTGCTAAGTGTTTTTAGATAGTGAAATCATAAAATATCATTATAAAAATATAGTGCATTATATTTTAGAAAAATAATAATATTTTATCAAGGCACACTACATTTGAGCAAACTAAAGATGTCATCTTCTCATAGGGTTGATTCACCACTTGTTGATGATTTTAACCAGTAAGAAGACAAACGTAGAAGAAATGTTGATGAGATACCTCAACAACTAAAGGTTGTTTATGCATATTTGTATCCCTATTATCCAAACTTCACTTTCATTCTCCATTAGGATGAACAACTATGTTGGAAAGACTGAGAGAGTAATGTTGTGTTGCCCGGTAATTATTCCAATCCTTTAATGTTCATGGTAGCTCTAATGAGGCTGAGGCTTGAACCAATAGCCCCAGATTACCAAATGAAGGAACACCTCTCTAGGGACTATCAACCAGAAAAGCCCTAACTCTAAAAAGATAAACTCATGGAGACATACCATGAAGCTTCCAAGGCCAAAAAGGTCCTAATCTCACTATTTTTATAATCAAAGAAGGAGGACCTAGAATTTTCATTAGGACAATTCCAATGCCCAAGTCCTCCTTCCTTTGATGAGGATGACATAGCTCATTAATGGTTACATTCAACCTTGGCAAGCAACCAAGATGAGGGAAGGATTAGTTCCAAAACTAGGGGAACTTCAAGGCCAAGGCCCCCCATTCGTTCACCAATAGAACAACTAAGGGGCCAAAGGAGAAGGACAAGCTAACATTACTCTCCTAGTCCTCCACTGTTACTATGCTCCTTATTATTAAACTTTGATAGGGAGAAATGTGATCGAGATAAAAGGAGAAATGATCAAGACTGAGCCAAAGATGACAAAAGACCCCATTGTAGAAATGGAAGGAGAGATAATAAATAGTAATAAGAAGAGGAGGGACACCATCAGGAAAGAGGGCATAGCAGGCAACATCATAGGAGACATGACCATGATAGGGCCCACCATGAATATTATGACTATGATGAGCCACTAAAAACTATGAGAAGTATGATAAATATTTCAAAGGTAGTTTATATTCCCACCAGGCATTAAAAGGATAGTCAAATCAAATGACTTAATTTGAAAAATATTTCTAAGTTTGATGGAGATTATAACACTAATCCACAACATCATTTACAAACCTTCCATGATGCCTATTTCTTGCGGAACATTCAGAATGAGTGGAAAAAACTCAAACTATTTCCTAGGACACTCATCAAAGTAGGTGAAAGTTGGCACCAATTTAGGAGTCAGAATCTATCTATAGATGAAGTAAAATATTGGAGCTATTCAATAATAAATATCAAATGTACTCTACAGTGTCTAGCTTGAGGAAACAAATAAAAATATGGAAATAAGGCAATCATGAATCCCTTGATGCAGCCTTCAGAAAGTATTACTATCTATTGCATTAATGCCAAGGCCATGGTTTCTCTCAAAGGGGATAGCTTCATCATATGATAGATGGGCTTAGAAACAAAATCACATAGACTCTTAGGGTTATTGCCCAAGGGAGATTGTCAAAGATGAGGGTCCATTGAATTTAAAGGATTATTGATCAAGTGGCTAAAAATGAAGAACTTAAAAGGTGAGAAAGTGTAGAGAAATACAACGAGACTCCTTCATTCGTAAAAGAAAGGTATATTTCTATGATCCTAAGGAAGAAGCATTACTAAAAGAAGTGCTATACAGGAAAACCTTGCTGATCCAAAAATTTGTTACAAAGATATTGGTTAATTTGGATAAAATGTAGGATTTCTTAAATGAGAAGTTCCAAAATACTTTTAGAATAGTAGAAGTGAAAATAGAATAGGAGAACTAAGATAGAAAAAGAAGGAGAATAAAGGATACAAGAAATGACTACTATTAGTAGAAAGATAAAGCTATAGCAATTAATGATATTGCAAATTATGAAACAGAGAAATAATGATGTGAAATCTACCAATATGAACATCCTAGGAAATGTTGTCATGTACTATTACATTTGCAACAATATGGGTTTTATGCCTTGAACCCAAGGTTCGCAAAAATGCAACCCAGGAGATTACCTTATCCACAAGGCAATTATCAACAATAATTCCATCAATAAAAGTATTATCCTAGCAGATTACCATCTCAACCTCAAATCAGTATCATTAATGGAACACCCCATAGTCATGGGGGATGCTACCACTAAGGCAATAATATCCTTACTGTCAACTACATCCATATGTATATCATGTCCAACAACATGTATCTTTTGGTGGCTCTACAAGCCATGCTTCTTTTACCCATCACTATTATCCCCCTGAATATCATAAAGCAACCACTCTATGAGCTCACTCTCATTCCACTTATAATAGCTCTAGCTCAATAATATGCATGAAACTAGTTGAAATCCATGCAAGCGTGAATATTGATAAGATGGACAAAATGGAGAAAATTTAAAACTAACTCTTCCACACAAAATATAGGAACAACTAGAACTAAATTGGGAAGAGTTGGAAATCTCTAATAAATTCAAAGAAGAGTAGCTTGAATTCAAATCTTTACCGTCAACTCTACAATATGTATTTCTTGATAATGACATGTTGATAATCATCAATGCCAATTGATAAATTGCATTTTTTAGGGCTCTGATATTGGAGCTACAATGTTACATATCTGATATCAAGCCCCAAGATGCGATGTCGGATATTCAATATCATGGGGTATGTGCCAGCCTATAAATATAGCACTTGGGCATACGATTTCTAGATAGTTTTTGTCATAGGATGGCAGAGCTCTTGCAGTTTCCTTTCTCCAGAGTTAGAATATTTTCCAAACTACTGCCAACATAAGTCATTGAGTGTATGGATCTTTATTCAAGCATTGTTGTACCTGAGCATGGCAATGTGTGCGATAATAAAGATGAGCTTTCTAATCAAACCTTGTAGTACCTTGGCTAACTTAAATGTTTTATTTATGTATTTAATGTTTTATGCAATTTCCTTTAATTCTCCCAAGTAATTAAGCTAAAGTAAGCTAGTTTGATTAAATAGAAAGTAATTAAGCACATAAGTACAACCACTTCGAGCATGCGCATGACACTTGGTAATCCTAGCAATGCTTAACATTTGGTAACCCAACAATGTTATACGTGTTCAAGATGTGCATGGAAAGTTGGACCTGATACTTAAGTTAGGACAGTAAGTTATTAATTAGCAATTAGATTAGCTAAATTGGTTCATAAATTAAGTTTTAACTTTTTCTTAATTATAAACAAATAAAAAATAAAATAATAAAAATCATGTGCCTCAGTTACACTTAACCATACTAATGAGTGGTGAGGTACCCCTACACTCAACCATACGAATAACCATCGTATGGTAGAGTGTAGGGGTATCTCGCCACTCATCACTGATAAACCTTGCCACTTCAAAAATTTATCTCTAAAATTTTGGCTAAGGTAGATCAATTATGGGACTCTATGAATAGTAGATTTCAAGTTATCCTAAAAATTACTGAAGAATCCAAAGAACAAGGTAGTGATCATGATCACAGGAGGCAAAAGGAAGTTGAACGTGCCAATCAAAGGAGTAAGGGAAAAATTACTGTAATAGAAGAAGTTGCAAAAACTAAATCAAATAATGATGGTGGATGTGACATCTGCCAATATGAACATCTTAAGGGATGTTTCCCCATCATGTTGCACTTACAAAAGTCTAGGGTGTATGCTCTAAATTCATAACTAGCAAAAAGGAAAACACCCAAAAGATTACCTTATCTTCAAGGCAATCCTAGGTAGTTCCACCAGCAACAACAGTATTATCCAAGTGGAACCCCACTGCAACCATACGAGCAATATCAATAGTGGTAGCAACCATAGTTATGGGCACTACCACTACTAAGGCAGTAATACCCTTACAAACAATCTGATCCATATGGGTATTATGTTCAGCAACCCCTATCTACATGTGACTTTTCCAATCATGTTTCTCCTTTCCAACATCACTACAACCCTCCCGAATATTATCAAACTCATTCTTCACATGCAAGGAGAGATACCACCTTTTATCCTTATTCTCCTCCTATTCTTGCACGTGTTCATCCACCCTTAACACAACTACCACTTGCTTCATCTATGCAAGGTGAACTTCCAACCCATCTGCAACAACAAAATGCCACCAAGGCTGTAAATCTACAACTGGTTCATCAACTGAGTGGTTTAGATACCAGATCACAGAAAAGACCTTTTTTCCTACCCAACAATCCACCTAAGCCCTCACATACACATGCAGTTGGCAACCCTACTCCTCCATCTCTCTTTACATCTAATTCCTTTGAGTCCCCTTCAAACCAAATACCATCTAGAATCCATACTATTATGCTCACTCATGTTGCATCTGATTGGATTCAGGCTGGCAACCTTCTCAAGAAATTAGCTAATCTTGGAAGTCCTCTTATTTATTTGTAGATTGCTAAGAATGAACCATGTAAAGTTCTTCTAGATTTAGGTTTCAGTGTGAATTTGATTTCTCATAATATGTATACTTTCTAGAACTTGTCGTCCCTCAAGAAGAGCAATATTTGATTAGAGTTGATAGACCAATCCATTACTGTTTCGTTGGGACTCATGGAAGACATTATGACCACTGTCTATGGGTGGTCTTATCCTATTGATTTCCTAATAATCAAGGTTGAGAAATATAAAGGGGACTTCCCAATAATCAAGGGAAGGACATGGCTAAGTAGTGTTGATGCAAGAATGGGCATCAAAGATCTTTTCCTAGAGATATCTAATGAAAATGCATTCAAAAAGATTAAGAACAAGTAAGTTCCATGCATCATGTACAATAATACAAGGTGTAATTATGTGCAAAAACTCTGGTCCATTAAACAAGCGTCCATTTCTACATGCAAGTAGTGTGTACCTAAAGTAGATATTCAAAGGTATCTATACATAGTAGCCACAAAACAAGAGGGCACCCAGTGGCTGACCACTAATCCTAAAAGAAGCACAATGTGCATGGAACCTACTAAGAGCCTGACATGCACTTATGTCATAGGCATGGATGAACTAGAGCAAGTTCATCACCAACTCTCTGATAATGCAAATGATAACAGCTATTGGGAAGAGTTGGAAATTCCTGAAAATTTCAAGCAAGAGCCCCTTGAATTAAAAACTCTACTTGCCAACATGAAATATGCATTCTAAAAAAATGGGAAGCTAATAATACTCAATGCAATTCTTGCTCCATAATATAAATAGATGTTGTTAAATATGGTTGGTCATATCTTAAACTCATAAGAATTGATCTTAAGATATACTAGCATCGTATCTACACTGACCTGACCATGAAGCCAAAGAGACAACCATGAAGGTAATTGAACCCTAAATAGAAGTAGATCATCAAGGAGGAAATCAAACAACTTTTCAAGACAAGGTTTATCTATCCCATTGCAGATAGTGAGTGGGCTAGTCTACTCATGATTGTGCCAAAGAAACATGGAAAATGGTGGCTCTGCATTGATTTTCAGTTATTGAATATGGCAACATTCAAGGATCATTTTCCATTGTCATTCATTGATTAGGTGTTAGATACCATATCTGGGCATTACTATTATAGTTTTTCGGATGGTTATAGTGGCTATAACCAAATCCTAATCACACCAAAGGACTAAGCCAAAACAACATTCATGAGTCCCTAGGGGACCTTTGCATACTGCAAGATGCCTTTTAGTCTATGAAATGCTCCTACTACATTCCAATGACTAGGCTTAAGTATCTTTCAGTAGCCAATTGATAGTGAAGTGAAGGTCTTTATAGATGACTTCTCCACTTATGGTGCTACATTCAAGCAAGCCTTGGACCACCTTAAGCAAGTACTGAAAAGATTTATGGAAACAAACTTGTGGCTTAATTGGCAAAAGAGTCATCTAATGATCCAAGAGGGCATTGTATTGGGGCACCAAATCTTGCAAGCAAGAATTGAGATTAACCCTGAAAAATAAGAGTCATCTAAGGAATTACTTGCCAATCGAAAACTATAAAAGATGTCAGGTCATTCCTTGGACACACTAGCTACCATCGGTGATTCATGAAAAATTTCTCTAAGATCACCAAACCATTGGTTGAGCTAACAAGGAAAGCATTCCAACAACTGAAGGAGAAACTTGTAGAAACTCAAATTCTACAGGCATCCAACTAGTCCAAACCATTGCATGTTATGACAGATGCATGAAATTATGCCTTGAAAGTTGTGCTTACGTAGTTGGATGATAAAAAATGTCCATATTACATCCACTGTGCAAGCCAAAGCATTGTGGGTGAACAACTAAACTACACCACCATAGAAAAAGAATTAATGACAGTGGATTTTTCTCTAGAGAAGTTTAGGAATTATGTGCTTGGATACAAAGTGTTTGTACACACAAACCATATTTCCATTCACTTCCTCATGAACAAGCCAAAGATAAGCCCTCGTGTCATATGCTGGTTGGTGATCTTACAAAAATTCAATCTTACAATGGTAGATTGAAAGGGAATTGAGAATTTGATCACTGATCACTTGTTTGAATTGCGATGGAACAACAAAGAGGAGGAAATCCCACTATCTGATTTATTTTCTAATGAACTTCTCTTTGCTGGGGCTACATTTGAACAATTGCTGACTATGCCTAAATGGTATGATGGCATTCTCACCTATCTTCTTACTCAAGAGATGCCACAAGGGTTAGACCATTGGAAGAAACAACAGAATGCTTCCTGGAGATTAATGAACACCTCTACAAGGTGTGTGCTGATGGCCTGGTTTGTTGGTATGTCCTTGATGCTAATCAACTGCATGTTCTCCAAGATGCTCATGAGGGTCCTTGTGGGGGCCACTATGCTAGGAGTCACATGGCCATTAAAATCTAGATGGTAGGATATTATTAACCAATAATCTTTAGGGATCCTCACCAATATGTCCACTCTTATGAACACTGCCAACAAGATGGTGGAATGACTTCTCAAATGGATAGACCTCAATAGTGGATCCAACCACTAGAACCCTTCAACATCTAGGGCATTGATTTCATGGGTCCCATCACGCCCATGTCAAATGGAAAGGCATACATCATAGTCAATGTTAACTATTGTACGAAATGGATAGAAGCAATAACCATCACTAACCGTACATCTTCTACTACTACTCGGTTTATACAACAACATGTTGTAAATAAGTTTGGTATGCCATGTGCATTAATATCTGACAATGGAACCCACTTTACAGGCACTACCTTTGAAAAACTCATGCAACGCTTATGGGTTAAACATAAACTAACAACACCCTACCACCCCCAAGTCAATCGTTAAGCTAAGGTTACAAATAGAGAAATCACAAAGATCCTAACAACAACTGTTAGCAAATATAGGAAAGACTGCAACACAAAAGTCAACGATGCCCTCTAGGCCTACTGCTCAATATGGAAACTTCCTATAGGACATGGTTTCTTTTTCATAAAATAGGCAGTGAGCCCAAAACATCCACCCATCCACACACTCTATAGTTTTTCTTGTTCTAGAAATGTGAGGTTTCTTTTTTATTAATAAAATATTAATGAACTTATGACCTTGGTAGTTTTCAAATTTGGCAAGGATTCAAAGGTTTGAACAGGATGTGACTTCAAGCGAACTTAGTACTCTTTGTACCTTTCTACTTACTTAGGTACATGTGTGTTTTCATGAATGTATTACTATTCCATGTTGACCAATAACAAGAAGTTGAATAAGTATTTGCATGGTGTGGTTCCAATTTCAAAAAAAAACACAACGATGGGAATTCAAAGCACATTCCTTAGATAAAATAAATGGGCTCCAAGCATTAGTTATCAGACTAGAAAGACATGTTACCCATGCTTGAAGATCTCCTCTAACAAAGGCCCTTTCTCACTTTCTACTTCTCTTTTCTTCTTCAATAAGGAAAAATGGTTGTTTTGTGAGAGCACTCTTGTGTCTCAGGGGGGTGGACTAGTTTTAGAATGGTAATGTGAAGCCATTGAACATGGTTGGTTTTTGTTTGAACTAAGGATGAATTTTATCAAGTCATTTAACCATAAATTTCACAAGGGACTTCATGTGACCTTAATTGGGAACTCCATTTCACTCTCTCTCAACCATCTATGTGTTCCATGTCTCACCTCACTGCTAGTTTCATGTTCTTGTTCAATGTCTTGGTTTGATGTGTCAAAATTCCTTGGTAGTTTCTTCCAGGTTTTTGTACTTAACTTTCTGTAACCATTAATCATCCATTGGGGTCCATGGATTCCTCAGTTTGAAGTTATGCAAGGGCAATAAAGGCCATGTACATGCTTCAAGGAGGATCCACTTGCATACCTTTTGGTTGGGTTAGTTAAGTCCTTTATTCTTAAACATTCTCATAATCAAATCATGTTGCATGTCCCATCAATGATATCCAATTATGTGCATCTTCACAACATTATTCAATGACATCCTCTTTTTATTGTTATGAATTCTTCAACCCTCTTCAAGCATTTCATCATGTTTGAAATTTTGGAATTTAATGGACTACTTAACCATTTCACCCTATTCTTCAATTTTCCCACTAACACTATTAAAGAAATCAATCCACCATAATCACAACCTAGCCAAGTATAACCACCAACAAGACAAGATACTTAAAAGCTATATGTTACACATTGCACACTAATCCATAATTTTGTTATGATTGTAGTACTAAGCATGGATTGGAAGCGGGACTATCTTCACTAAGGAAGATGCAATAGCACAATGTGACAAGGACCATTCATGATCATTGGATTTTCTCCCTCGCTCTTTTAGCTACTAAAGGAGTTGGATGTAAGTTTTATCCAAAGTGTTTAATTCTATTGTCATGAACACCCAATTTTGTAAAAGATTGTAAATTCATACACTTGGGCACTTAGGCGTCTGTCTATTCCATTTAAGTCAGTTTTCATATCAGTCAATAATCCCATACCTCCCCACTATTTTGTAAGGAACTTGTTCCTCTTCTTACTCACTCGAGGACAAGTTTTCATTCAATCGTGGGGGTATGATGAATCGTATTTTGCAAGGTTCCAATATTGGATATCCAACCCAACATGCTATGTCAGATATCCAATATCATGGGGTATCTGCTGGCCTATAAATATAGCACTTGGGCACATGGTTTCCAGATATTTCTTGTCATAGTATAGCAAAGCTCTTGTAGTTTCTTTTATCCAAAGTTAGAATATTTTCCAAAGTGCCCCTAGCAGGAGTCATTGAGTGTATGGATCTTTATTCAAGCACTATTGTACCTGAGCATGGTAGTGTGTAAAGATGAGATTTCTAATCAAACCTTACAACACCTTGGCTAGTTTAAATATTTTATTTATGTATTTAATGTTTTATGCAATTTTCGTTAATGCTCCCAAGTAATTAAGTTAAAGTAAGCTAGTTCGATTAATAGAAAGTAATTAAGCACATAAGTACAACCGCTTCAAGCATGTACATGACACTTGGTAATCCTAGCAACACTTAACATTTGGTAACCCAGCAGCGTTATACATGTTCAAGATATGCACGGAAAGTGGAATCGAATACTTATGTTAGGATAGTAAGTTATTAATTAGCAATTAGATTAGCTAAATTGGTTCATAAATTAAGTTTTAACTTGTTCTTAATCGTAGACAAATAAAATACAAAATAATAAAAATCATGTGCCTCAATTACACTTAACCATACAATTAAGGTCCACAAGTGTAGTTGAGAAGACAATGATTGTCATGATTAGATTTCACATCCTAGAACTAATGTACTTAAAAACTTAAGGTCTGCTGAGTTTGATTAGATCACGCATGAACACTTGTGATTTGTATGGTTGGGCATAGGGGTATCTCGCCGCTCATCATCAACCTCACTAATGAACAAAAGGAGAAGCTACTACAAGTAGTAAAAAATGGCTAATAGCCTTTACTTGGTCATATGATCAATTGAATGGAATAGATCCACATATATGCTACCATCAGATCTATATAAACTCCATTGTTAAACCTAGGAGGCAGCAACAAAATCAAGTTGAATCCAAAATTAAAGCAAATTGTAAGGAATGAAGTTGAAAAGCTTTTCAAAGTGGGATTCATCTATCCAGTGGTGAACATAAATGGGTAAGTTCACTAGTCATTATGCCAAAGAAGGAAGAACAATGAAGAGTTTGTATAGACTTCAAGCTGTTGAACATGACTATGCTCAACGATCATTTTCTATTACCATTTGTGAACTAGGTGTTAAATACAATTTAGGGAATAGTTATTACAATTTCCAAGATGAGCATAATAGGTACAACCAAATACAAATTTATCTAGAGGACTAGGCCAAAACAACCTTTACAAGTCCTTAGGGGCTTTCACTTACAAGAAGATGTCCTTTGGCATCTGTAATGCCCCTGCAACTTTCAATTAACTAATTCTAAGCATCTTTCAATAGTAAATTAGCAATGATATGAAAGTATTCATTAATGAATTCTCCACCTAAGGCACTGACTTTGAACAAGCATTGGACCATCTTTAGTAAGTACTAAAACAATGTGTGAAGACAAACCTATGGCTCAACTAGCAGAAAAGCCACTTAATGATCCAAGATGACATTATTTTAGGGCATAGAATTTCAGGGAAAGGAATTAAGATAGACCTTGAAAAGATAAGGGTCATCTAAAGAATAACTAAACAAACCTTAAACTATCAAAGATGTGAGGTCATTCCTTGGTCATACTGGTTACTATAGGCTTTTCATTAAAAATTTCTCTAAAATTGCCAAGCTACTAGTAGAGCTTACCAATGAAAATGTAGCATTTGAATGGACCAAAGAATGCAAACAAGCATTTCAACACTTAAAGTAGAAGCTTATAGGAACTCCAATTCTATGCATCCCTAATTAGTCCAAACCATTTCACATCATGGGAGATGCATCCAACTACACATTAGAAGTGGTGTTAACATAAATAGATTATTAAAGATGCTTGTACTATATCCATTGTGCAAGAAGAAGCATTATGGATGTGCAACTCAATTACACCACTATGAAAAAAAGAACTTATGGTAGTGGTGTATGCCTTAGAAACATTCAAGCACTCTGCTCTTTGATATCTAATTTTTATGCTCACTAATCATAACGCAATCCATTTCCTTATGAATAAGCCAATAGTAAGCCCCTGTATTATACAATTATTGGTGATCTTAAAGAAGTTTGATCTCACCATGGTAAATAGAAAAGGGACTAAGAATGTAGTTGTAGACCTTTTATCTTGATTAATATGGAATAACAATGATGATGAAGAGCCCTTATATAATCAATTTTTAGATAACTCCTTTTTGCTAAGGTAACCAAAGTTCATGCATCAAGCATCACAAATTAATATGATTAGTTCCTCTCATATCTACTCAAACAAGAGACTCCTATTGAATGGGATCATAAGAAGAAACAATAGTTTCCTTACTATTCAAACATTAGATGGAGATTGAACGCAACATCTATAAGATTTATGTTGATGGCCTAGTACGATGGTGTGTACCTAATGTGGATGAACTGAAAATCCTCCAAAATACTCATGAGGGTCCTTGTAGGGGCCACTATATAAGAAATAGAATAGCTACAAAGATCCTGATGGTAGGATAATTTTGACCAACAATATTCAAGGACACTCACTATTTCTTTCATTCTTACAAGAGGTGTCAACAAGATGGAGGAATGATAGCTAGAGTGGAAGGCCCTCCAATAGTGGATTCAACCATTGGAGCCTTTCGACCTTTGTGAAATTGATTTCATAAGATCCATCACTTCCATGTCTAATGGGAAGTCATACATTAGTGTTGTTGTTTACTACTATACCAAATGGGTTGAAGCTACATCTATTTTTAATTATACATCTACCATTGCAGCTCATTTCTTTCAATGATAAGTGGTAAATAGGTTTGATGTACCAAGAGCATAAATTTTTGATAATGGAACATATTTCACAAGAGCTAGCTTTCAAATGTCAATGTAATGCTTAAGGGTGCAACAAAAACTCACAACACCCTATCACCCTCAAGCCAATGGTCAAGTAGAGGTAACCAATAGGGAAATCACATAAATTCTAACTTATACTATCAATAGATGTAGAAAAGATTGGAACACCAAATTCAAAAATGCCCTTTGGACATATTGTTCAACATGGATACTTCCTATAGACTTCTCTCCCTATGAGTTAGTGTATAGAAAGTTACCCAAACTTCCAATTCAGACCTAACTCTATACACTCACAACTACCTATGAACTTGACTTAGACATTAATTTAGCACAAAAAGAATGACTTGTATACTTAACATGCTAGATGAAAATCGAAGAGTAGCTCTAATGATGAATGAAGTACAAAAGGAATGCAATAAACAACATGATGATGCATAGATCAGGAATGTTACATTCAAACTAGGAGACAAGGTTCTCTATTGGAATCCTATGCATGTAACATGACGAACTAAGTTCTAGACATTATGGAAAGGGTCTTACATCATCCACTCAAATTTTTCTTCTAGGGCTATGATAATTTATCACTTAAGAAGTTTTGCAAAACACATTCTAGTCAATGTCCAATAACTTAAACACCTTGACAAGGTTCTCTATTGGACTTCCAAGTAACTAGCCACAACATTAACACCTCTCGTCAAGAATAAGCTAGCTCCATTTTTCAGATCTCCTCCTTCCAACTTAATCATGGGAGAGATATCCATCTACCATAACACCTTGACAAGAATAAAAGAGTTTTCTTCTTTTTCTTTTGAAACATTATTTATATGTTTTTCATTTTCTTAATATTTTACTAATTATTTTATATATATTTTATCTTCTTGATATTTTCCTATTATTTTCAATTGGTCCTACTTGAAATCTATCATTTGGTTCCATGACTACTACAAATTTTGGAAGTTGTATAACACAACTAGCAAAGTTATGATTAATTACAAAAAACCAACTTTATCCTTGGATTATGTTCTCTATTAACAATCTATCAATTTTCTAGTGGTATGAAGTAGTGAGTACATGGCATCCATTTATTCCATCTGTTTCATGTGGAGTCTACATCATGTGAACATGAAGGTTCTTTTCCATAAAAACCAAAAGTAACATGTAATATTGTTATCCAATGAATTGGGAAAGGACCAAGTGGAAATAAAAATGGGTGTGCCATTAAGGGATGTTCTTGTCTCAACTTCCTTCTTTAATTCTATGACTCCTCATTTGTATATCATCACTCCCAATGTTGACCATAAAAAGTAGCATGTCTCTACATGGTGTGGTTCCCATTTAAAATAAATAAATAAAATAAATAACAATGGAAATTCAAACCACATTACTTTAACAATCTCATGGGCTACAAGCAGTAGTTATGGGCATCCCTGTAACTAATGTCCTACCCACTTCCTTATTCTCTTTTCTTCTTTTCTTAGATTGATGATTATTCCTTATGGTTGTCATAGGTTCTTAATGGTAGGAGAGAAGGAATACATCAATGCGAGGTGACTGAAATTGAAATGGACTTAGTCTAGACTTGGAACAGAACAATATCAGGATCATATTAATATCAAATTTTACTAGGGATTCCATGCAACCATGATATGGATTTCTCATCTACCGTTCTTTTTCTACCATTCTCATACTCTATTTTCTCTCACCTCACTATCTCATACCATGGTAAATTGATAGATTTAACCTATAGTTTCCATAATCCTAAGATAATTTTTCACACGAGTATAGAGTTTGACTTAAGACAATCATTCATAATCTTAGCTGCCTACGAACTCCTTGTAATGAGGTTATGCAAGGACATATTAGGCATAAGCCTACTTTGGGAAGGATCCACTTGCATATCTTTTGATTTTCTTCAAGTTAAAACCCCTAACCATAGGACTCATTACAATCTTGATCCTCTTGATAGCTTGCAACATCAAATTTTTGCTTAACCTTGGGATAACAAAATTCCTTTAATTGCTCATTCCACATGCTCAGATTTCTCCAATTTTTTGAATCATATCCTCAGTTATGTTGTTGCTCTAATTTTCTAGATTTTTGGCTTCCATTTTGCTCTTGTTTTGATGATAAACTCGTTCAAAATTCTTCGATATCTCAAGTGAAAATATAGTTATGAATACTTATGTCGATGCATCCCCACTAACATGGCACAAAAATCCTATAAATACACATAACACTAAGCTCATTTTTCACATTTTCTCACAAATGCACAAGAAGTTTTTGAATTTTTTAGAGCACAGAACATTCCAAAAGCCATAACTTCTCACTAGTTTAACCATTTTCACCCATTCTTCAATCCTCAAGCTACTGAAGGTACACTTTACATCATAGGGTCATCAAACACTTGATTTTCAAAGAAAATTTTTAGAAAATTTTTCTAACTTCACATTAATAAGATATTAAAATATTATTAAATTAATAATCACAAGTGTTAATATCAATAATCAATCTCTATTAAAGAATGAATAAAATAATATCATAAGCCTGCAACCACTAAATAAGGACTTAACAATGAAATTCTAATGTTTTACCAATAAACATAGCCCAATCAAACAAAGAAATGTATCTAAAGAAAATAAGGATTATGCCTAAGGAATTAATCCTATGTTATGTTTATGATCATAGATGGCACCTAAGCAAGCACCACATGTAGAAGGGCCATCACAGGCCAAGGAAAAGTGACCACATGGTGGAATGGACCAATAACAACAATGGCAACAACAACCCCAAGAATGAGTAGTTGAAGCTATCCATGCTACCGAATCCCAACATGAGGAGCCTGAGATGAAGTTCATTAGAATTCTATAGTAGAAATAGGGTAATCTAAGCGAGATGAAGTTTCAAGATCATGATCTAATCTTTAGGTTACACTTATAGATGCCTTATTGAAGATGCTTTGCACCAAGAAAATTTAGAGCTCCATCCTTCAAGAGCTTAATTTCGAACCATTCTTGGAGCTTGCACCAAAACTAGTTAGAACATGACTTTAAGGATCTCTACTATGGTCCATTCTCTCCAACAATGGGGAATGGTACATGGGAGAAACTTACCTCTTTTGGAACAACTAACAAGGAGATACCAATGTTAAAATTAAGGACATTACCATCTCATACTTGGTTGAAGCAATTACAAAGGCCCTTAGATTACCCAACATCGAGGCAAAGCTAGTAAACATATCTACTCAAGTGAACCTAGAGGCCAAGAAAGAGTGGGTTTAATAGTGCTATGGAGTGGACCATAAGGAGTATGATGCTCTCACTTAGGTAGAGTGGGCATACTTCAAGATTGTAGTATATCATCTCAATCTAATGGTAAGGCCAAGCAAGGTCACAACCTTCTCTACTAGGGCATGTTCAACTCTAAGCAAAAAAATTCTAGTCAACCTTTCATAACTTATCTTTTGTGAAATAGAAAAGTGTTTCAAGGAGAATGAGAAGGGAAGGAAGACACATCACTTCTCATGCCTCATAAAAAACCCTAAAATAGAAGGGATACCACACTACTCAAGTGATGTGGTCAAAAGAGCTCTTACTATTTCATGGCAGGAAATCATGAAAGATAAATTGCTTACCAAGCTTCAAGAGGAGGAGCAACCACTAGCACCATCACCTAAAACATCGAAGAAAACACCTAAAATGTTGGTAGCTACAAAGAATCTAAGGAAATTTAGAGAGTAGCTATTGCAAAAACAAAAAGCCTTCAAAGATAGTGGAGAATCTTTGATGTACCATCTAGCCATAAGCCATCTAAATAAGGTCACAAGAATCATCAACTAGCTAGACAATGGAATGATATCATTATTCTTTTAATAAAGAAAACAAGCATCCATTCACTCTCAACCTAGTGTTAGAGAAGTTATTGTGTCCATAAGAGGATAAGCATTCCCAAAAATTTCTAAGAATGTAACAACCTTCACTGTAATGCTAAAAGAAGATGAAGGAGCGATAGTCTTGGTTATGCCACATAAAGGGCAAGAGACAGCAGCAAAGGTGATCATGTTGGAGAAGCTTTAAGCACTTATACTACATTTGTTGCTAATGTTGTTGTCATGATAGTTATACAAGCATCAAAAAGAGCAAGGAGTAGAATGATAAGTGCTATCCAACATAAAGAACTATTAGAACAACTAGTGGGAGTCAGGCAATCGATTCTAGGTATCTTTGATCTCTCGAAAGATATATCAGCTACCTAGTCACAACTATTGAAAATAAGGAGTAAGCTCTTGATTGCAAACATGAAAGTTGATGAGGCCACCATCAACAATCAATGATTATCCACTGAGATTGAAAAACTTCAAGCCCACTTGTCACACCCTATCATTCTTAGGTAAGAACTCATCAAATATGAATTCTTTTAACATCTTTAACAAAACTATCAAGAAATTGAAAATGCTACTGAGAAACTTAATTTTTTTTATGTGCTACTATCAAAATCAATGTCAAATTCCACTGACCGTGATCTTCATCAAGTTTGTAAGTAAAACTTCTTGCTAACCTAAGATAATCGTTACCTATAGAATGCTAAGCAAAAAAAATATCAAATGATAGAATACAAACACCAACAACAAAAACAGCTTGCAGAAGTAAACCTAGACTTGAGGAGGTTGGCTACAAAAAATAAAAATATCTGGATGGAGGAGGATTAGGCCCTTCACTAGAAGACTAGAATTGAGGTCATTGTTTGGAAGAAAAAACCCTAAAATATAAACAAGTTAAAAATCACTACAAGGACCAAGTTATGATGCTTAAAGAAGTCAACAAAAATGAAATCATGTTGGCTAAGACAAAGGTGAACAGAGCCCTCCAACAACTCCAACAAAGAGGTGGTGTATAGCAACCCATATTTGATGGACTCAACACATATAACCAAGTTGAGATTCACCTAGAGGAGTTGTAGATTGAGGAGATAACCAAATACATAAAGTTTGCCAACCTCTAATATGAAAACTTGGTACTGCTAATAACAAAAAGATCCAAAACAGAACTATAGAAGCAGGTAGCCAGCTCTTACCTCCTTTATAAGGTTGAGTTCAAGCTCTACAAAGAGACTAAAAAGAAGTTGGAAGTGACCAACACAGAGCTTCAAGTTCTTAAAAGAAAATTTACTAATTAATAATCTGTTATTGGGAACCTAACCAAAAGGATGCATGACTACCATGAGCTACAAAATTTTGTCTATACATTTAACATCAAACGTAAACAATTTGCAACCTAGTTTATCAATGTAAAGGAGCTGTTTTCCTCACTGTCATACCCATAGAATGTACCTACACTAGCTCATCTAGGCAAAGCAACTTGGATCTTTTATGATCCATGAGACAAAGAGAAAAAATTGAGGACACTTCTGGATGCCTTTCAACTTTTCGTTGTAGCAACAACAACAATAAGACAACCTAGGCCTCCAACACCATTATGACATGATGAATAATCCTCCGTACAATAGAAGCCTCCACCTCCAAGAACGATGTGATGACTTTATCCTACCTCAATTCATCTAATAAGCATCTACCAATTTTTGGTCAAGTGTCCAAATTCTTTGTAAATTGCACCAATTTTGTAATCTGTACAACCTGGCACTCAAGAGTTATTTTATCTATCAAATCCAATTAGTCAGTTAGTTCCATATTTCCCTAATTTTTTTAAGAAACTTGATTCCATTTTTGTTTACTTGAGGACAAGTTTATAGTCAATCTTGGTGGTATGATGAAGCATCAATAAGATAGCTAAATTGACACATGCCCATCGATGCATCCTCATCAATACATCTTAAGATGCATTCATGCATGTGCATCGATGCAAATCCTCCCAAAGCCTATATAAGTGAGTACATTAACCATATTTATGGCATTATTTTAGTTAATTTTTTAGCCAAACTCTTGTAGTTTCTTTATACAGAACTTAGCAAACTTTTTCCTTTGAGTGCCTACAACATGGATTGAATTTATTGCATGAAATTATATTTGAGTGCAATATGTACATGGACATAGTTGCATGAATGACAATAAAATCAAGATATCTTCTATCCATCGCAATATATGAATTCAGTTTATTTTCTAGTATTTTACTTTGAATGCAATTTTCTTTTTTCTTCTTGACCTTAAGCACTTAATATTCTATTTCGTAAGTAACATGACTATAACCACTTCAAGTATAATATACTAACACTTAGTAATCTCAACAGTGAATTCATGGTATGCCTCACAATAAATAGTTGCTAACACAGCAATATTAGTATACATTCAAGATTGATACAGAAAGTGGAAATGGATGCTCCATGTTTACGATAGTTTAGTTAATTAATTAGCACAATTAATATTCAACTCTTTCTTTACTTAATCATTTTACCAATAAAGAAAATAATAAAAATTAAAAAATAAATATTTTACATTTAATCACACTTAGCCATATGAACCAGTTAACACAAGTGATTATTAGAAAGACAATGACCAGTAATCACATGTGTTTTGCTATCTAAGAATATAGCTCACGTAGGTAAAATAAGTTCATAGAATTTGACCAGATCATGTGGGCATGCTAGTGATTCATATGGTTGGGCATAGGGAATACTTGCTGCTCATCAAGAGGGATTATGTCAATCCTATATGTGATATTGTATGTGCATGTGTTGCTTAGAGCATGTGCAAGTATGATTATTGATGCAAGTTTCTTTGTATCCCATTCCTTTTCTCAAGTGCAACCCTTGTTCACCATCTAGTAGGGAGAGTGTTAACCTTTTGGTATGTTAAAACCTTAGAAAAAATGAAAAATATAGAAATGTGTTTATACTTATAGTCTTCCAAGATCAAGAAGGAACATATCATGCTAAGACTTCAAAAGGAGAGCTGAGACAGAATGAGAGCTATGTCAAGATGTCAAAATGAGGGCTAAGAAGAAATGATGAGAGCTAGAATTCAAACAGAGTCTATGAGTCAAATGAAGATACTCCAAGGATTATCAAGATACAAAAATGATAAAGCAATGCTTCAAAAATTAAAGTGATCTTGAAGGGAGACATCTCCAATTGACAGTAGATGTCTACTTCCTAAGATAAACATCTAAGGATAGATGTCTAAGCGTAGACATCTACATTTCCAGTTACACATCTAAGGGTAAATGTTTAAGTATAGAAATTTTGTAAACATTATGGGATCCTTTAAACCACATTTTGAGCTTGTTGGGACCTTACGAGGTTGAGTGTGTATCTAGTAAGAAAACACTCCAAGCAAAGCTCAAACTTGTAAAGGTTGTGGTATCCTTGAAACCTCATTTTTCTAAGGAATAAGGTCTAGAGATGTGCAAGGATTCTACCCTCCAAGTGTAGAGGTACCCAAGTTGGAGAACCACATAAAAAATTATGTGTTATTATTGGTGGCTATATTTCTTTTAATTGGAGAACTTATTCAACCCCCCTTCTAAGTTCTCGATCCTTAAGTGGTATTAGAGCTTAGTACTCTCAAGTTCGTGCTTCACATCTCAAGAGTGCATGATGAAAGGGACACCCTACACCAAGCCACTAATGTTTAATGGGACCAACTTCATGGATTAAAAAGCAAGAATGTAAGGATTCTTCAAATCCATGGAAAATTTGATGTCTAGGAGTCTATTCTCAAAAGCTGTGCACCACCCATCGATAGTAACACTTTAGCTACCAAGCCAAGAATCAAATGGACACAAGATGAAAAAGATAAGTTCATGTTTGATTCTAAAGGAAAGAATTATCTTTATTGTCCTTTGAGAAAATCTTTATTGTCCTTTGATGAAAAAGATAAGTTCATGTTCATGTAAGACCGTTAAAGAAATTTGGAAAACATTAGAAGTAACCTATGAAGGTACATCAGTAGTAAAATAATCAAAACTTCTAGTGTTAAAAAGTGAATACAATAAATTGAAAATGAGAGAAAGAGAAAAGATTAAGGACTACTTCTCTAGGATAAATAATCTTATTGTAGCAATTAGAGGTACTAGTAAGGTTCTACCTAAAACTGATGTTATCATAAAGTTGATAAGAACTTTGCAACCTAAATCTAGACCTAAAGTAACAACCACGAAAGAAATCAAGAATTTTTCTATACTAAAATTTGAAGAACTTTAAATTGCACTTATTGCCTATGAGATTAACCTCATTAGTGAAGGTGCAATAAAGGAAAAGGCCATCACCCTAAAATCTTCATCAAAGGAGATAAAGCCTCCTAAACAACAAGTAAATAGTAAAGACGAGTTGACCCTCCTATCTAGAAGAGTTCAAAGATTTCTTGCAAGAAAAGGCAGAAGCTTTAATCAACCAAGCTTAAATCAATTTAGCACCAAAGGTAAAGAAAAAGGTAAGAATTTTTACAATTGAAATATTAATGCATCTTCTATAGAATGGTGGGCTTGTTGTGGAAGAGGCCATGTGGCCTTTGAATGTCCTAATGCTAGAAAGTTTTAAAAGAGAGATCAATCTGAAACTAAGTCCAAAAAGAACAACCTCTACACTAGCTAGGATGATGATCAAAGAGAGGAATAGGTAGATGATGCTACAAAGGACTCACATCTCATATGCATGACCCTCACAAATGAAGATTCCACATGAGTTCTTGATGAATCTAAAGGTAAAATTGATGAAAGGTATAATGAATTACATGAAGAAATTATTTCTTGACTCTATCTACCTAGAAAAGTAAAGAAAAATTTACATAGAAAAATCTCTAAACTTTATACTTTATGCTCTACTTTAAAAAGGGAACTCTCAAAAGTAAAAGCTGAGGTTCAATTACTAATCCACTTGGATGAGTAGAAGTGTAGGGATACACAAGAGGTAAGGAGTAAAAGTCAAAAAAAGTTTCAAAATCAATACAAAAACAACAATCGAGAGGAGGTCTCCCAAAATAATTCTTGTACAAGTTTAGTATCATCTAAAAGAATATACAAGCCTAGGTATGATAATCCTATCCAAATTAGAGATACTTTAGATTTTTTTTGTAAAGTATGTGAACATGAACAAGGGTATTATCATCCATATATAAAGCAAAATAACATAACTACTTGGTCTTGTCAAGAGAAGTTTAGTAAGTGTATTTTGCAAGGTACAAAAGCATGGAGAACAAATGAACAAGAGGAAGGGATAGTCTCTAATGAAATTAAGGGATCAAAACCTCTACCTATCAAAAATTATGAGTCCTCCCATTTTGAAGAACATGAACATGACAAAGAAGGAATCTCACATTCGCTTGAGGATATAGACAAAAGTGCTAATGAAAGAAAAGGAAAGTTGCATGATAAGGATGTACTCTATGATGGAGGACCTTATCTAAAACTCCATTAATCGTGTTCATGCTAGAAAGCAAGCAAGGTAAGTAATTTTAAGCCTTTATTCCTTTGCTTGCTAGACTTAGTGTAGATTAGTTTTTGTTTATAAATATTAGTAGACAAGAAATTCTTTAAATAGATGCTCTTTGGATTCTTTGTCTACCAAAGAAAAGATCACTTAATCTTCCAAGGTGTTGAGCTTCAACATATGACCAACAAAAGTGTTTCCAAGATAAGGTTTTGTAAGTGTTCATCAATTCCTAATATCGAGACATTTGCATACCCATGATTTAGCTTCTATTATTTATTGGTATATAATGGGTTTGAAAGTTATTTTATGAATATTAAAAAATCTATCTTTATATCCTTAATGAATATGAGATGATTTGAAGAAGTTAAGGTCCTTGACCAAAATTCCTAAACTTTTTAAGAAGTCTTACATTTAAAATAAAATTATTATCATTACTAATATCCTATGATATTTATCATCTAGTAGAGATACCACTAATGAGAGACTTTAAAATTAAAAAGTCTCCATACTTGATCTTAATGTGACTTTACAAATTTATTGGTGAGATTCAAAAATTTATCTCTACAAAGGCAAGTGACTCATGTATGATTGATCAACCAATGAATACATTACAAAAGTTAAAGATTGTTGTGCTTCTATTAAAGAAATTCCTTACTAACAAAAAGCTTGAAGTTCCTAAAAGGCTTAAGGAAAGATTACCACTCTCTCTACAAAAGATTATTCAAGAAGACAAGACATATATGTAGGGAAAGCATTAGTGCACGAGGAGTCTTTGAAGATTCTCTCTAGAACATGTTATTTATAGTACAAGCCCCTAATCTCTAGCACCCTTATTAGGACACAAGCAACAAATAGTATATTCATACCAATATCTGGTAAGGTTATAAAGGTAAAAGAGTAAACATTTTTTACCAAATCTTTAGAATGTTTACCTAAAAATAATCTTTGTTGATGCAAGCTCTTGATCTCTACAAGGTTATATCAATTTACTTTTTGAGCACTATTTTAAGAAATTAATGATACATGTTTAACTTTTTATATGCTAAGACTATATCATTTGAGTATCATATATGGTGTATCAAATGTCCTTATTACAAATATGAGTTGTTAAGTACTCACCTAAGGAATCTCAAGTACTTTCAATAGCACATTTGAGTAAGTAAAGGTATTAATGTTCTCTTTTGATAAGGCATTTAAAGGTAATCTTGTAAATTATAGATAAAATATGTATATTCTATACTAAGGTTTCCTCTCAACATGGTTATCTTAAATTGGCTTATGAACCTTTTGATTAGGATATGCTTGGCTATTTTTGATCTTTAACATGTATTATGATAAGTTATGTTCTTTGACCTTCTTCTAAGATTTGATCTATTTCTCAATAATTGATTGCATATATATTTACTCTCCTTAGCATGGAATTGCTATGTCTTTTGAATGTGTAGAATGAATTAAGAAAGGCTTAATGAGCTTTTATATGGTATTGGTAATAGATGCAGACTATATGGTGTGTCTTGATTTTTGTCTTTTATAGTCTTCATGCATATTTATCTATCTTCTCTCAGCATCGATGCTTAAGCAGCTTTCATCTGTTTGAAATCTAATCCCTTCAAATGAAAGGAGTATATTGGGTGGCTATTTGAAATCATAGGATATGATGTTACTAATGACTTATTGGTTCAAAGACAAGTTACATGATCTTTAGTGCTCAAACTATGTATTCAGCTTTTGGTTTTAAATACTATGGAATATCAATTAAAAGGATTAAATTAATTATGCCTCATTAATTTTCTAATCTTATCTTGGTCTATGAATAGATAATAGGTCATTCTTGGTCTATGAATAGATAATAGGTCATTCTTAATGAAATTTGGTCTCTCATCATTAGTCCTATGAAAAAAATGCGAAAGGATATGTATTCTATAACCGATATCCATCATGTTTTCATCCTTTGCTAAATATTTATGCAAATATGGTGGAAAGTTTATCTTACGGAATTGTGCAGTTGGTCCTTCTCATGTTCCCTACCTTTTGGGTGCTATCCAAAAAGGGGAAGAGTTTATGGATTTATATGTATGAACAAAGTTTACTTGTATGGATAGTAGTATGAGACCAGCTTTCATTTTACTTGTTTTGAATAATATGTGATAGATAGGTTATACTTGTGGCATTTATCTCAGTAGTAATAGATACGTTATGCTTTTGGTATTTATATAGGCATTTGATTTGCATATTAAATGATGGATTTATTATGGACAATTTTTGGGTATTTCATGGTGTTTCTATATCATGCATTGTGAAATCTTGTGATTTGGACCTATGGATATAAGCCTTTACATCCTTATTCCAATAATACGCTCTACTACCATTGAAATTTATATATATGCCTTAAATTTTTTTAATTTTATATATATTATGGAATGTACTAACCCATTTTCTTAAGTTTTGGACATCAACAAAAAGGGGATGATTATTAACCTTTGGTATGTCAAAACCTTAGAGAAAATGAAGAATGTAGAAATGTACTTGTAGTCTTACAAGACTAAGAAGGAACATATCACGCTAATACTTCAAAAGAAGAGTTGAGCTAGAATGAAAGTTATGTCAAGATGTCAAAATCAGAGCTAAGAAGAAACGATGAGAGCTAGAATTCAAATAGATTCTATGAGCCAAATGAAGACGTTCTAAGGACTACTGAGATGTCAAAATGATAGAGGAATGCACTAGAAATTAAAGTGGTCTTACAAGGTAGACATTTCCAATTGAGAATAGATGTCTACCCCCTAAGATAGACATCTAAGGGTAGACATCTAAGTGTAAACATCTACATTTCTAGGTAGATGTCTCTCTTGAACTGAGGCTGATTACAGATAGATGTCTAAACTATGAATTAGACATCTAAGCTAGCCATTTCATAATCATTGCATGAATTCCATGGAGTTTTTAAAAACTCAAAGGAGAGAATGTAAAATTCTTGGGAAATGTATAAGCATTGTTCATTGAATATCAAGCATTATGAGCCTCAAGTGAATTTATTTTATTCTTCATTGTTCCAATCATCTATATTGTGTTGAATGTTTTGAAAGCCTTCATTGCAAGGAATTTGTAAATTGAGTTATACTCTTTTCTTGATTCTTTTCTACTTTCTTGTAATCCAAAGGGGTTGATGTACTTCTTGTGGGAATGCGTCTTCATTAAGCTTGTCAGGACCTTGAGGGGTTGAGTGGTTTTTAGCAACAAAACACTCTAGAGCAAAGCTCACATTTTGTAAAGGTTGTGGAATCCTTTAAACCACATTTTGAGCTTGTTGGGACCTTGCGGAGTTAAGTGTTTCTCTAGTAAGAAAACACTCCAAGTGAAGCTCAAATCTTGTAAAGGTTGTGGTATCCTTGAAATCACATTTTTCTAAGGAATAAAGTCTAAAGGTATGCAAAGATTCTACCCTCTAAGTGTGGAGGTACCCAAGTTGGGGAACCATGTAAAAATTATGGGTGCTTTTTGATGGTTGTATTTCTTTTAATTGGAGAACTTATTCAACCTCCCTTCTAAGTTAACAATCCTCAAAAACTGTAAAGGCTTTTTACTTAGTTTTATACAAACTTTATTTAGTTACAAGTTGAGGTTATAGGGGTGTCGGATAGCACTAAGAGGAATGAGAAGAGGGATTTCTATGGGGATCAATTGATGTATATCTTCATTTACAGTTTTCTATAGATTATTCATATTTGCATGACCTTATTGTTCTTTTATATATATTCCTTTTATATTTTTGTATATTGGGATAGTAGTACAAATTTTTGGTTTATGTAGAGATATGTAGTTTTATAAATTGATGTCTCTGTTTGGTCTTTTATTTGACATGGATTTTTGTATAGTTTGATCTTGTAAGGTGTGTGTGTGTGTGTGTGTGTGTGTATCTTTCTAGCCTCAAAAATAATGCTAATCCCACCATAGGAGTACCTTCAGGCATGGGTAATATTTCTTTTCGGTGGTACCTCAAGAATCAATTTTCTTTAGTGAATTAATTCATTAGGATTTATGAATTCCTTATCAAAGGACTATCTTCAAGCATGGATAACATGTCTTTCTAATGACATGGCAAGACAATACTTGTATAAGAGGGGTGTGGGAACTTGAAAGAAGTGAAACATAGATATACCCCAAGATATATAATCTAATTAGAACTTTATATAACTCAACATTGCCCACTAGAATCAAACCCATGACCTAGAGCTTCCAAATCAAGTGTCTTACTACTAGGCTAACACCTCATTGTTAAGACAACACTTATTCAAGAACATGCTTCCATTAAAATTAAAACATTAGTAATGACATAAATACATGAGGTAGTAAGACCCATAAAGGAAGTACAAAGAATTAGCAAGTGCCCTTAATGCCACGTCCTTTTCCATTCCTCCTTTGTTCTTCCCCTTTTCCTTAAGGCACAATAATCATGAGTTAATTTTAGTTTCATGTTAGAAGAACCATATTGCTTTCATGATAAAAACCTCTTATTTATAGAAACTAGAGAGATGGATGATGTGGTCTCACTACTTTACATAATTATTTATCCAATCATCTTAATAGCATAGGACAAAAACCCAATGCATAGTATTTATTTTTGCATCATGACTAGCAATGTTACTGATAAAAACATAGTAAATATCTGCAAAATCATAAAGTAAGTGACTATGAAAAATATAAAGTTATAAAGAAAAGGAAAATTATAAGAAATGGAAAACATACTAAGAATTGGAAAATTTTGAAGAAATAACAAAATATCAAAAATAGAAAAAGGACTAAAAATTATAAAATAAAAAGTGAAAAATGCACTTATCAGTTCTTGTTTTAGGATGGTGCATCTCCCCCATGACTAAACTTATGGGTGAGCATTCGGAAAATGGATTACACATTCCATGGATCATACATGATAGGTTTCCCATTTAGCATCTTTAGTTATTTGTGTTTTCACTTGTTAGCCCATTTAATATAGATGATAATCAGGTTTTAATCATTTGGAGACATACATCCAACTAGATTAGAAATTATTTCTATTTGAGAAGGTCCAACTATATTTTCTTTTTTATGTTCTATTTTAGTTTTTAAGTCTCCTTGTTCATTACTTTCTTCTAGTGTATGGTTAGGGCATAATGTTAACCTTTTGGTATCTCAAAACCTTAAGAAAAATGGAGAGCATAGAATGTTTGTTTTGGATGATGTGTTTACAAGACATGAAGAAGAACTTCAAAACTAAGAACTCAAGAGAAATAAGATCTACAATGAAAAGACAAAGTAAAGACTACATAGGCCAAGATGAGAGCATGGACAAAAACAAAGGCTACAAACCAAATGAAGATGCTCCAAGGACTAGCAAGAAGACAAATTGATGGAAGAAAGCCTTAGAAGATAGAACAAAAAAGTTAAGGAGATGTCTCCCAGAAATAGTAGACATCTCTATCCTAAAAAAGATGTCTTCCCAAAGATGTCCCACATAAGACATCCCATTTTCTAATAAGACATCTCTCATAAATTAAAGCCAATATTAGATAGACATCCGAACTTCAAAGGAGATGTCTATACTAGCTGTTTGGTAGTTGTTGTACAAATTCCAAAGAGTCTTCAAAAACTCAAAGACTACAAGAAGATACCAAATTCTTGGGAATTATGCAAGCACTGTTCACATCAAATCAATCATTGTCTCATCTATGTTATTGTATTCTTGTTCTTCACTGTAACATCATTTTTTGGTTGTATGTTTTACTAAGCTTCAATGATAAGGACTTGTAAATTTAGTACATTCTTTCCTTGTATCTTTTTCTTTTCCTTGTTTCCCTACGGGGTTGATGTGCTTCTTGTGAGAAGGAATCCTCATTGAGCTTGTCCGAATCCTACAGGATTGAGTGATTTTGTAGTGTTAAAACACTCTGAAGTAGAGCTCAATTTTTTAAAGGTTGTGGGATCCTTGAAAACACATTTTGAGCTTATTGGGACCTTTCAAGGTTGAGTGGTTTCATAGCGATAAAACAATCTGGTGTAGAGTTCAAATCTTGTATATGGTGTGATACCCTTCAAACCACATTTTTAAAGAAACAAAGTCCAAAGGTGTGCATGGATTCTACCCTTCAAGTGTGGAAGTACCCAAGTTGGAAAACCATGTAAAATTTGGGGTTTTTGTGTGACAGGTGCAATTGCAATTGGGTAAATTATTCAAC
>MNCI01005245.1:93132-138064 GCA_015680685.1 Gnetum montanum | reverse complement strand
CCTAAGCTCTCAATCCACACATAAGATGTGCTTTTGTAATTTTTTGTTTATTTCATTTTCTTAGCACAAGAGCTAATAAGTGGGTTGAATGTTTCCATGCACATTTTGGATGGTTTGACATTTTCACTTCCTAGCCACTGGGTGTCTTTTGGTATAGTACCTACAATGCAAACATGTTTTTGCATACATTTATTCCTCAAGTTTATTGTGGATTGGTATAGCAATTATGCTAATTCTTTGAAATCTCAACTTGCAATTGCATCCTTTATCATTATTAGTAATGCATGATATTTTCTATCTCTTCACAATGTCCTGTTCAACTTTCATGTTTTGTTTTAGAGTGGTGATAGTTATTAGCTTTTCCATAGGATTGGAAGGCATTATTTTTGTAAGAAAGGAAGTTGCACCATATTGGCCATGCATTGGTTTTGATGAGCTAGTAAGTCTACTAGTTTTATTACACATGTGGAAACTATCCTAAAGAAAGAATGTTTATGAGTCTTGTGCTCATGGCTACTAATACTATTGTTCCTTTGTATGTTCATAACACAAGTGGCATTCTTCTATTAAGGTTGTGGTCTCAATTCTTTCTACATTGTTGGTGGTGACATATGTTGGAGGGGAATATGAGAGTATTGAGAATATGAACAATGATGAGAAGTATGGGATGGTAATTTTATAGGACATGTTGTGGGTTGATGATATTCACAAGGATAGTAGTGGTGAGTTGAGGCATGGGCAATAAAACCATTAGGAAATACATATTATTGAACTTAGTATCCATAAGGATTTGACTTGTGATAAGGATATTGCTGGTTTGATGATAGCATCCCCCACGATAATGGATTTTTCCATTATTGTTTATAGTAGTATTGAGATTGAGAAGAAGTCCCACCTAGATAATACAATTAGTTTTAGGACTTTCTATAATTTTCTTTATGGATAAGGTAGTCTCTTGAGCATTTGCTATTCCACAAACTTGGGATTCAAAGAAAAAGTCCCAAACTATTATAGATGTAACATAACTAGGCAATAGTCATTTGGATGTTCATATTGATAGATGTCACATTCATCCTTCTTCTCTAAATCTAAGTCTACAACCTCTTCTACTATAGTTACTTTTCCTTTTTTTCCAAATAAGTATCCCTACTTGTTTCCTTATTTTTTTCTCTTCTTGTCTTGGTCTAATAATTCTACCTCCTTTACATTCTCCTCTATGATTTTCAGAGTAACTTTTTCATTTCTTCATTTCCACATCTTATATACCCTTGCTATAATCTCAATGATGAACTTTTGTATTGGCAAGGTTTTATGTGAAATCACTTCATCAAGAGCTATCTCTTCTTCTTGATCATAAATATGGACCTCCTTTTTGTAAAGAGTTGGACCTTGGTTATATTTCTTTATGCTCTTACTTTTGCACAACTCTCCTTCTTCTTTGTTGACTTGTTCAATTAGCCTTTGTATCTGATGGGTCTTCAAATGTGATAATCTTCCTTGGGCATAGATTCCAAGAATCTCCCTCATTTAGTTATGAATCCTATCTATGATATGACGAAGATGCTCATTCTGAGAAAATCCATGACCTAAGCATCTATGTAGTAGAGAATATTATTTTCCCAAGGTTGTATTAAGAGATTTATGGTTTTCTTACTTTCATCCTTGAATTTGTCTCATTAGATTAGACACTCTTGAATAGACTTGATATTTCTCATTAAAGAGCTCAACCATTGTGAACCAACAACAAATTAAATCTGGTTTGAACAATCTATACCAACTTAAAGCTTCTTTTATTAGTGTCCTAAGAATTAACCTAAGCTTTTGCAACTTACTTTCAATACTTTGCAAGGCACAAGCATCATGGAGAGCTTGTAAATGATGTCTTGGATTAGAATTATAGCCACTTTCAAAGTTAGGAAGCTTATTCATATAAATTTATTTAATGTGCCTTTCCCTTTAATGCCTGTGGGGTATTCTAACTATCTCCTTGATCTATATCATGCTTCTAGTAGCCAACAAGGGTTCATCATCATCAAACATGCTATGATCATAATCTCTATTTCTATTTATCTAATTATGATGATCTCATCTATGCTCTACTTGGTACCTTATATATTGTCTTTGATCTATATTTATACCTTCATCTTGAACCCTTTGTGAAACTCTATCTTTATACCTACATTCATCTTCATTAGAACTAGATGGTGAAGATGAAGAGGAAGATTGTAAACTAAGAGAACCACCATGACTCATATATCTTGCCCTATGGTCCCTTGGCTCATTTATTCTAGGTTTTGCTAAAGGTCCTAGGCCTTGAGACTCTTCTTATTCTAGGACTTATTTCATCTCCTCTAGGACTGTCTACAATAACTAAATGTCATCTTTAATAGTAAGGGTCATCATGTGATGGACTATCGACCCTATGTGAATAAGACATATTTTTAGTTAATAATATGTATGAGACTAAATATTAATTTTTCCTAAAAGATAAATTGTTAATACTTTTACAATGATCATTTATAATATAACTAATCTAGATCACTAGCACCATTCCTGGTAATGATGCTAATGATGAGTGGGGAGGTACCCCTACAATAAACCATACAAATACAAGCGTGTATGCGTGATCCGGTCAAACTCTATGGACGGACTAGTTGTGGCACCTAGACAACTATACGTTGATCGTAGTTCACTGTCTTCCCACATGAACTAGTATTTGCTTTGTCACGTATGGTTTAGTCCAGAGTGAGGTGTATGATGTGGTTTCTACTACTATGCTACTCCTAAGGACAATGAGAAATAACTTAATTAAGCTAATAAGTAATAGAAAATAAAATCTAAGCTAGCCTAAGTGTGATGAGCATCCATCCCTAATCATCCATATGCATCTTGGATTTCGTGTACTACTTATAGGATTACCAAGTGCACATCACTCAAGACACTACTTGATACGCTATTGGGTTACCATGTAGTTACACTTAAATATTTGTGATTAGGATATACTCATTCCATGTTAACAAAAGGAATAGTAAATGATGATAAAATAAATATTAACTAAGAAAACAACAATAATTAATTAACAATTAAATAATTAAAAGCTAAGTGAATGCTACAATGATGGAGTAATCTCAATCTTTATTACCAATCGTGTGCGTGTCCAAGTATGTCACACTCAAACAAAGGTTACGTACAATTACAAGCATCACACTATGGGCATACACTTGGGAAAAGAACTAAAGATTGATAAAAGACTTGACCCAAAAGACTCAAGACTCCTAATGATTCTAATGCCTCCTCCCCATGTACCTGAGTGCTATATTTATAGGCTAATACAAGAATCATGATATCGTACCCAAGCTGCGATATTGCATACCCAATATTGTGTACCGAGGCCTGGCAAACCATTATTCATCATACCCCCACAACTAAATAAAAGCTCATCCTTAAGTCAAACAAAATGAGGAACAAGTTCATTTGATTATTGAATGACTATGGATTATTTCATGCCACAGTGTGGGACTAGACAAAACAAAATCTAGACACCAATACAAATTTTTTTTGAAACTCATGTGGTTCTTGGTGACAGTGGCTCCTCCATGGGCTTCTTTCCTTTATCCGGTGCTCTAGGCTTCTGAAATGGATACTTTTGAAGGAGCACTTGAAGTTTTCCCTCCTCAATCTAAGGATCATGTGTCGTCTATGCTGATGTTTCAATGTTTGATGGCATTGGCACTTCCCATGGACATGGTAGGTGCAAAAATGTTTGATTGGCTTTGACATACCATGCCACAAAAAGTCATCACTCCTCCTCATAGGCTTTAGCTTTGTCTTTGAATTCCTGATAGTCTATAAGCTATTGAGCCAATTCTACTACTACATCCTTTTGGCCTTGGTAGCTAGCCTTTACCACCTCCAGTTCAGAGTTTGCTACCTCTAGTCTTTGCAATGTCTTCTTGAGTTCAGCAAATTCTGTCTCATATTTGGCATAGGTCGCAGCTACCTACTTCTCTAGCATAGTTCTTGGACACCCTGCTGTTAACATGGCCAAGTTGGCATACCACAGATTTGCCGACTCCATGTATTTTGTGAAATCCTGGATCTACAAGTCCCTGCTTTTTAATTCTGCTTGGTGGACGAAGGCATAAGTATCCAATATGGCTCGCCAATCAATGTGTTGAGCACTAAAAGAATTAAGGTGGTCCTTCGCCATGTAGATCTCTTTTTCAATGATCTCCTTATACATCCCCACCTAATCGTGGAAGTGTTCCTTTAATTTTTCATGTTACTTAGCCTCATTTTACCATGCACTTATTTCAATGGCCATCTTCCATCGGATGGCACGTACCTCCTCCATTAAGATGGTTCTATTCTCTCAAGCTAAGCAACTTATGTCTTGGTTAACTCTTATTAGTTGTTCTTGCATTTGTTGGAAACTTTTCTTGAGAAGATTCTTCTATTTTTCAACTGTCATCAGCTAAAGATTTTCGATAGCAAGGAGTTTATTCTCTTCTTGTAAGGCCTTGAGTACTTTTGCATGTGAATATGTCTAAGCTTGTGCTTTTGAAGCATCCCAATCAACCTTCTCTTTTTCCATTACCACCCTTTTATTCTCCACTAATAGTTTATTTAACTGCTCTATCCTAAATGATTTTAACTGATCAACTACAATAAGTTGGGACAGATCCCACTGTTTAGCTTGTAGGGCAACAAACTTTTCTTGGAGTCTTCACAACTCATCTTCTGCATGTTTGACCCTAACTTCAACCATGATCAGCTTTTCTTGAAAATGATGTCTAACTTTGCCATTATGACATCTTGGGGAATGTCAAACAAGGACATCATTACTTGTCTTGTTTGTAGCAAGCGATCCAAAGCATCCTCATGTGCTCCTATGAAATCTGTCGGTGGTCTGTGATCACAGGGATGTTAAATGATTCTTTGATGTGGTCTGCGACCACCTCTGCTCCTCTAACTACATCCTAGTGCTATATGACCACCATTGTGGCACCTTCACTAGTTTCTAATTGTACTTGGAATGATGCAGCATTTCTAGAGATCTGTTGTGACCAACGCAATTCTCCTCCTCCTATTTGAATTGAGACCTCACCCCTTGTACGATTAATTGATATGGTGGACTATATAGCATCATCGATCACCTTGAAGAGATTGGCCCCATCCCTACTTTCCCAATTGACCATCTCTACAATGGCCCTGAGATGGCTCATCAACGGTCGGTAATCTTGCGATGACGGTGGTGGTTGCTAGTCCTGCTGGCCTATGGGCTACGTGCTAGGCCCTGCTACTTATTGTTGGCTAAGCCTTATGTCTAGAAGTTGGCTAGGCCCTATTGTTTGAGGTGTAGTGGGCCCAACTGTCTGTTCTTGTTCAAGCTCCAATGTCTTACCAACATCTTTTCTTAGTGCTGGTGGCTTAAGTAACTCAGCATATGAAGCATTTTGAGCTTTTCTGAGGATGTCATTGGTGTACCCTAGAATTCCAACATGTCGGCACAGCTTCTTGATTAGACATAGAAATGGCAGTGTGAACTTTCCTATCTTTCGTTCTTCAAACCGCCTTACTATTTTTGTTAAATACAAATGGGGAAAATTGGCATCAACCTTGCCCATCAAAATTGCACTTCCTCTGGCCGATAGGTAGAAATTTTGTTCAACCCCTTCATTGGGAAAATGTGATAAGTGTCAATTTTTAAGTAAATTCTCTCTTCAAGGGTTAGTTCTCCATATGTCATGTCTTCCTTGTCGTACGTCCTTTTTAACCATACTTTTCTGGCATCTGCATCAAAGTCNCTTGTCGTACGTCCTTTTTAACCATACTTTTCTGGCATCTGCATCAAAGTGAGTGGACAAATGAGCAACTTTAGGCCTTGTATTTGGAAGATTCAGAACTTCTGCAATGGCCTTTATGGAGAAGTTAACTAAAATTCCACCAATATCGACAGTGGTTCCTTCCTCCTTATTATGCCAAAATTGATAGATTTCACCCAAATAACATTCTCCACTTTCTGAAAAGATAGGCCATAGTGGAGATCCCTTGAGTTGATCCTTGACTGGTTTAGGGGCGCATTTGGTAAAAGGCCAAAAATTAAGTTTCACAATCACCTCAGTGGATATGGACCTTTTCCGAATGGCTTGAACACATTCTAGCAATAATGTGAGGTGTTGTCCTTGTTCTGGTGCCCTAACCTCTCCACCTTTTGCTTGACCAGACTTTGTAGTGATAAGGGTTTCTTGATCGATGTTGAATGATTGTGCCTCCTGTTCTGCATGTTTCGCATGAGGTCCTTCGCCTCAGCCTCTTCTCAAGCGTTTGGCTACACCTTGAGAAGATTCTCTCTATTGTCCTTGTTTAGGGGCTATCTGTAATCACACAAAGATTGATTGTTAGTAAGTTTATTTAAAGAAATTCAATTACCTCATACCTTACTCATTGCCTTTAATAAAGGATTCAATTCTTTGCTTAATGTGATTTCAAAGTTAGAAATTTTTCAAGGAAGTTCCCCTAAAAAGTTTTAATGTCAGGCCTGATCTACTTAGGTGACTCCTATAATAATTTAAATGATTTGGGTGAAGGAGGAAAATTAGTTTGGTATGATTTTTTTAATATTTCTTAAGAGTACTTACCTCGATGATATCCTTCGGGTGATAGCAAATTTTGAAAAAGTTATGCACAAATTCTATTGTACCCCTCCCCCACGACTAAGTTAAACACTCTAGGTTTAATTAGGTTCAATCAAAAAAGAAATCAGAACGTTAACAAGCCAAATATTGATGGTTGAATTTAGTTTTTGGAATTGCTAAAGATCATGAAAGAAAACTTGAACAACTTCCCTTGCATCTACTGTTGAAAATAACTTCTGTAGCACAGAGGGGCCGCATATATATAGTTTTTATAGATGTAATATCAGGTACCCGATATCATGTCAGACTCGATATCAGGTACCTAATATCGTGTCAGACCCGATATTGGGTACCCAATATTACATCTTATCCAAAATAGGGTACTTAGTAAAATTAATGATTTTTGAATTTTTATAGCCAAAAATGAAGGATTTGAGGTAGATTTGAAAGGTCTAGGGTAATGTCAAGTGGAAATTAAGGCACCAAAAGCGTAATCGAGTGGAGTTATACAATGAAGTTCTTGAAAAAGGTGACGAAAAAGGACATGTAGTGATTCTAAGGAACATTCGGTTAAAATAATGGCAAAGGAAAGAATAGATTCAACAATGGAAGACTTGGAGGGTAGGAGATGGTGTGGTGGTGTGCAATGAGTATGAATTACAAAAGTTACGCAACTGGGTCCTCCCCAAAGCAGGTTCCAACCTATCATACCCTTGTGTAACCATGCCTTCAAATGTTCATAGGCACTAAAAGGGTTAAATGCAATCCACACCTATGCAACAAAACACACACATGTTAAGTACCACCATTATGAGGTACAAATTCTATGCCACACAAGACATAAGTTAGAACTACCTAGACCATGAGATGAGACAAATTGTAAAAGGGATTGCAAAGATCAAGACGTGAATTAACTTACCCTGGGCACAATGAATCCTAAGTGTTGTGCATGATTAAAGTACCATTAGCCCTTTGCTCCAAGATCAAAACCAAGTCCATACCTCTGATCAGTGACATTGCATTATTTCATCCCAATGATAGACAACCATAAGAGTATCATGACAGCAAAGTATACGATCACTTGGCATTTTGTGTAAGGGAGAAGTGATTTGAATTTGTATACAACATGTTTTTCTTGATCTTTTTTTTTCTGTTTCTCTTCTTTCTTTTCTTTTTTTCTTCTAGCCACTTTTGCACTTTGTCTTTCCCAACAGTGATCCAGAGAAGCCACCAACCTTCAGGCATGGGTGCATGTCTTTTTAGTGGGACCCTTCAAAATAGCATCAAGTTCCTTTATTGAGTGCCTTTATTACAACTCTTACTCCCATTTTTCATTAGATCTACAAGGATCTTAGTACAACCAAGCTGCATGATAGCACATACAGATGTCACCAAAGAGAATCCACAAGTCCCCTTGATGTCCCACCCTTGTCATTCCCTCTTAGTTCATCACTCTTCACTCTAGGCATAATGGATACAAAGCTTACTTTAAGTTTTTATGATAACAATAATATCATCATCCCTAGAGAAAGAACCTCTTATTAATAGAATGGGTTGGTAGATGTTCTGGGCTCACTGTCCAAATAATTACTCACTTGTGACTTGATAACATAGAACAATGCCTCAACTGACTAGTTACATGAGTATTTTATTCACAGATGAGATTACCCTCAAAAAGATAAAACAACAAATTGAAAAACGAAGAATTAGAAAACAAAAAATAAAAAATTGTAAGACCAAAGAAAAGAAAAAACATTTACTAATTCTGCTTGTCAGAATGGGGGTATCCCCCATAACTAAACCTTTAATCATGGCGAGAATTAATAAATGGAAAATTTGGATCCATGCATGTTGGAAATATTGGGGTTCAATCATATCCAAACCATTAGGTGTCTTTTGGTGTGGTGGCAGGAATGTACCCAAATTGGGCTTCACACACTTGATTAAAGTAGGCATAGTGGGGCAGATTATAAGATGTGATCATGTGATAAGGTGCTGACCCACTATGGCGTGTTAATTGGTGGCCCAGAGAAGGTAACAGGAGGCATTGTGCTTGAAGAGGAAGGTGCATCACAATGTTGGGCTTGCGCTGAGTTGGAGGATGCAGTGGTTTTAGAACCGTGTTGTATCTCTCTACAATCATGCCTAAAGAAAGGACACTTTCAACGTTGTGGAGGACTCCTAGTGCTATTGATAATAGTAGCACAAGTAATGTTCGTTGGTTGGTGCTGTGGTGCAAAACCTTTTGGTACAGCTGGTGGCAATCTAGAAGGAGGTGAAGGATGAGAATATTGAGAGTAAGGAGGGATGGAAGGAACATGGGTGGTGACCCTGTAGGGGAGGACATGGATTGATGATACTCAGGAGAGTAATAACGATGAGGTGAAGTAGAGGATGTTGATCCAGTTGGAGAAATAGGGTGTTGAATTTGGTTTCGGGTGATACGAAGGGTGTGGCCAGTTTGGCGATGCCCTCCCCCACAATTGGGGGTTTTGCCACTACGATTGAACACGGTGCTTCTATACAAAATTTGGATGTAACATTCTTCCCCAATGCTCATGTAGATGTGACAAGATTGGGCATTGGCCTTTGGGGTGATCATATAGGCAAACATCACATTGATACTTATGATTTGCAGTTGAGCCCATATCCTTATTTTCTTCTTCCCTTCTTTCCAATTATTGAATGGTGTTTTGTCCTGTTTCTAGGTTTGGTATCCTCTATTTCTTCTGGTTTTCAGAGTTATTTTGCATGGTTTTCCCTTTAATAATATTTGCATATTCTCCACATTTTTCATGTACCAACTCCATATTACTGATGAGACGCGATATCGCATGCACCGCGATATCGCGTCATCCCCTGCAATATCGCGTACACGATATCGTGGTTCATCGCCAAATCTATAAATAAGAGGCGGCACTCCCTTTATTTCCCATCCTAGGCTAAAAGTAGGGAAACTCTGGTAGTTTGATCACTCCAAAGATAGAATATTTTCCATGTGCCCGCAGTAGGAGTCCCCAAGTGAATGGATCTTTATTCGAGTAGCTTTGTACTTGAACGCAAGTTGTGTACAACAATAAAGACGAGCTTTGTGGATAAACCTTGCAATGCATGGAATAGGATTTATTACATGTTATTTCTTACCTGTTATTTATTACCTACATTAGCGCGGCATGAGTACGACTTGATTACGAGCATTGACGAATGTGTACAGCTAATCAAGGAATCGGCTACTCATCGCGATTAGTCTCTCTCACCCTCAACTCCTAGAATGCGGGATGAGTATGACTTGATTACGAGCATCTACGGATGTGTACGGCTAGTTAAGGAATTGGCTGCTCATCATGTTTAGGCTAGTTAAGTGCCTCAGTACGACCACTTCGAGCACGTGCGTTACATATGGTAATCTCAGTAATGATTGGCATTTGGTAGCCACAGTTGCATAGTTCAGGGTGTATACGGTAAATGGGAATGGATGCTGATGCTAGTTAATTTATACTTAGGACATTAGTTAGAGTTAGTTAGTTTTCTCAACCCTTCACCTCATAGCATAGGAGAAAAACACATAAAAGATATAAAAATCATATACCTCGAACTTACTTAACCATACACCGTGACAACAACAAGTAAGTCTGGGAAGACAATGAATGATTAACCCCAAGTGTTCCATGGGGCGTGTAGGCATTTAGTCTGCAGATTTCGACCGGATTGCGCGTGCTACGCTCATTTCGTATGGTTGAGTGTAGGGGTACCTCGCCACTCATCATTTATAATAAGTAAATAATATTTAATTTCTAATTATTTAAAACATGAAAATAGATCCTATTCTAGCCTAGTGTAATAAATGTCTAATTCTCTAATCTACTATTGCATCCTAGATAGATAATTTATTGTTGGGATTATCAAGTATTTACACTACAAGGCATACTAAGTGAACCACTACTAGGATTACCAAGTAAACGCATGTTTATGCTTAAGATTAGATTGCACTCATTCTTACACGTAATTATAATATGATGGAAGCATGAGCATTATAGCACAAGAACAATAGAAATTAAATGCTAAAAATGGTAAAATTAAACTAAGTCAAAGTACTATAATGAAAGCAAATTAATCTCATTCTTATTATTGTTCATGAATTATGTTTAAGTGCAATGTACTCATATAAGATTTTGAACAACTAACTCAACTCCATGATGTTGACACTTGCTGACTATTGGTAAGACTACAAAATCAAGCTATAAAGGTCTAACTATCTATTGATTGAATGATGTCATAAGTGCAGCTAATAAGCATGTATTTATAGAAAATTACATGTTTGAGACATTGCATCTGTGACATATCAACATGGGCTACGATGTTGCATCGTGATGTTTCAACAACAACATTACTAATGCAAGTTTGTATTCTATAGATTGTGACTTTTTATTTTTTTTATCAATCTGCGTTCAATTTTAGAGAATATCAAATGAGGAATACTAGCCTTAACCTTCATTTGGAAATTGTAACTACTCATGCATGGAATGATACAAGCTTATTGGCTTTGCTTGTTACAGTTAAATGGTAAGTCACCATCTTAAAGATGATCTTCTTAATGAGTATTAGATTGCTATGCACCTTAGTGCTTTGTCCATATGCATGTTTGATCCACTCTTACTTTTCTGTGCTTTCTAGTAGTGATAATAGTTCAAATAGTTTGGGCTTATAGTTAGGCAATTTCAACACTTTTGTAATTACTTTAATCATATAGGAGACTTCAACCCTCCTTATCTTCATCATGCAGTCTTTGTATTGGTCATTTTAGAATTAGTACATCTCATTTACGTACCACTCCTTGCTAAAGGATCAACATCCAAAGGCTTAATGTTCAGTCCATCAAGGCAAGATCTTAGGAGGGTTGGTAGATGAAGGAAAGCCTAATCTCTTTCACATGGTTGTGTCCATGCTTGAACCTAGGTCTTATGAATTGAGAAATAAACACCTTATTATCACTTCAAAAGATAGTCTTGACGTACTACTCCTCACTACTTGTTAGAATCATTGACATTAGCAATTGTTATTGTGACCTAAAATAGTGTATGACTGCATCATGATCCTTGGCATTAAGGATCATCACCTAGAGCCTTAGTGCTAATTTCACTAAGCTCAATTCTAAAAGGCCTAGTGGATGAGTGAAAACCTAATCTCTTTAAGTGGCTACACGTATGCTTAGACAAGGTTTATGCATGTAAGAGATTCCAAATTTGAGTAATGATTTAAATATCTTTATATTCTACCTAACTTTTGTCAAAAATTAAATGAACAATCTTTTTATCAATTGTGTTAATGCATCTACATTAACTCAACTACATTGATGCAATAGTCATAAATGCCTATAAATATGAACCCACCTACTGCATTTATGACATCCATTATTGTAGTTGTAGCGAAGCTATTGCAATTTAATTTTGTAGTCTTACGTAATAGTCAACGAGTATTTGCAATGTGGTCTAAAGCAACTATATAGAGTCTTTATTTGAGTGTATTGTACCTGGACACCTTGCATGATGACAATAAAGATCAAGATTGTTTCCCTTCATTATAATGCTTTAACTGAGATTATATTTTCCTTGTTGTGCTTTTTAATATTTCTGTACATATAGATTAAGTTTTACGTTTCCCTATGGTTAGCTAATAATTTACTTTCTAAACGTATATTAGATATGGTAGAATGAGTATGACTAGTTTTGAGCATAAATATGTATCATTTAGTAATCCCAATAGTGCTCTTACTTCGTATCCCTAGTAAAAAATACTTTATAACCTAGTAATGATCACATGAGTTCAAGCTGTGTAGTATAAATTAGGAATGAATGTTCATTGCCTAGGCTAGTTTAGAGCGTATTCACTATTCTTAGAATAATTAGAACAAAATTTTTAAAAAAAAATCTATATTTTTTAATATTATCTTGCTATGGCCACATGACATCAACTATCATTTGCCTCAAGTATACTTAACTATATGAACTAAGGCCAACATAAGTATAGTTGGGAAGATGACAATATGCAATCAATGATTAATAATTTAGAAGCCTACTAGTTCAATCCACAGATTATGATCATGTTACACATGACACCTATGATTTATATGGTTGAGCATAGGGACTACATGGTTGCTCATCAATCATGTTATCTAGGATACATGTAATCAAATAGTTTTAGTTAGTATTTAGTTTAATCTTACATTTAGGGGTATAGTACAGTAGTCAAGATGCTCGTCTTTCAAAAGGAAGATTGTGGGTTCAATACCTACCTTCACTTAGAAGTGGAGAAAGCTTGTTGTGGGATACTCTTATAGCTCTAATAAGAGACCATCATTTGGAGTGATAGTAAGATACTTGTTTTTCAAGTCAGAAGATGTGGGTTGAGCCTAGGCGCATACACTTAAAGAGGTTAGGCTTTCACTCATCCATTGACCCTCTTGGGTCTCTTGCCTAGCTAAATGAGCATTGAAGCTTTAGGTGATGATCCTTACTCTCGTAGCTCTAATAATGGGTTGTGTTATTAGCCCTAAGTTTCATTGTTAAGAAAAAGTACTTAGTTTATTCTTTATGATATAGTGATTATGCTACGGACCCCAAATTTTCTTGGTTAAAGTATTTAGTGTAATCTTTAAAATATAAATGTGTGAATAATGGTTATTCTAGTAACCTTGAATTTTCTTGGTGTTAAGAAAGTATTTATTTTAATCTTGAAAATATAGCTTATATAAGATAATTACTTAAACATCCGTATTAAATAAATGCTATAGTTGCATTCTTATTTTTTAAGCTTTGAAATTAGTATTAGTTTATGAAATGGATTTATTTTAAAGCATTTTCAAAAAGATAGCTCTAATACAAAATGATAAAATAAAAAAATAAGTTATTCAAAAGGTTGTTAAAAACAAAAAAAGTCCTAACAAACTCTTTTAAATAAGATTTATTTAAAATTTTAAGTTAAGCGATATTTAAATTTTAAGCGATATAAACAACATGCAAAGTTAATATATGCCATTTAAGAACATGCTGAAATACCGTGAGCCAATCACATTATAATAAGAAGTCACGTATCCCATGTTGCTTACCGGTTAAACTAAGGTGCAAGGATTTCAAGTTGCAACCCTGCAATGTCGATTTACCCAGAAGGATAAGATGAGTAAAACATACGAAGCTCTTTATCTAAGATATATGGAGTGTAGCGGCAGCGGGCATTCTTTCCCTCTATCCGCTTAGCAGCTTACCTTGGGTATTAGCACAGGGGTCACGATGCTACGTAATGGTGGAGTGACTGTAATTTGTGCTCCAAAATTGGGGTTCTTTAGATGCCTAATTTTCCATTCTGCCCGTGAAATCATCACCATTCGTTCGGAAAATACCCACAGAATTTTGAAACAACGTTCTCCTTTGTACTTTTACCTTAAGAAAAGGCAGTTATCTTCATGTAAGTTGATTTAATAGTGTTTCCTCAACTGCAGTATTATCTTTATAAACCAGATTATGGTACTTGCTAACGCATCGTTATTCAATTTGTTCTGGGTTTTATATGGTGTGCAATTTAGGGGCTTTGAAAATTTTGATTACTAAGACTATCGTATAGTTTCAGTTTGGTATTTAAGTTTAAATAAAATTATCATATTACATTACCAGGTAACAAATGCTTTCAAATTTCTTATTTTTGTTCATAGACTTTGGAGTTTTATAGCATGCTATTCCTAATCTGCTAGTGCTAATATGTTATTAACTGTTTTTTTTTAAAATTAATTTGATAAAAGTAGCTTAGTTGCATTTAAACCCTAGTCTTGCATTGTTAGGATTTCCTGATAGCTATGGAGAATGACTTCAGATGACATTCGATAATTCCAATGTATTGGAAATTCAAACATTTTCCTTTTTCATGGAACTTAATAAGGATTTTCAAACTTTCTTTTTGCACCTGAAAAGGGAAGAAAGCGGGGTGGGAGTCGTTGTTAAGGTGAACTACAAATCACATAAAACAGAAGCCACAAGAACAATAAACGTTAACAGAGCCCAAGTTACAAAGTGACCCCCAAGTCAGTTGTAATCGGTAAACAAAAACAAAAGAAAATCACACCTATAGATCTTTGCTAATTAACAACCTCAAAAAATATTTTATCATTCAACATATGTCAGAAGAAATTTATATTGTTTTGAAAGCTTGCCACATGGCATTGGAGTTGGACTGAACTGGTAATGGAGCACTTCACACCATGGTCAAGTGCATTGTATCTTGTATTTTGGTACAAAGCATTTAATATGTAATTCCAAATAAAGAAAATGATCTAAAAGAGGAGGACCTTCCAAGCCTTATGAAAGTGCTGATCAATGCAATCATATTTTAAAATGCAGCAAGGGAAAACTACAGATTGACCTTGATAGAAAATTTGAGGTGAATGATACCAGGTCCATATCTGTCTAGAAAACAGGCACACCCAAAAAGCATAGATGAATGAATCATCTGTTTGGCAAATATTGCATTTAGGAAATTCAACTTCTAAGAGGCAAAAACTCTGTCCAATGGGTAGACCTTGATGAATTGAAGACTAAAACAAGAACTAATGCTTTGGTTGAGCCTTCGAGATCCATACCCCATGGAAAACTGTCTTTGAATGAGAATCATCCAATTGCACATTTCATCTTGTATTTAGATTATTAAAAAAGTTTCAGTTAAAACCAAGCTTTAGCTTTAGACACATGAAAAAAATACAAAAAAGATCCATCTGGCCAAAGGGGCTTGTGCATTTGAAGTGCACCAAACTTAGAAAGAACATCTTCAATATGTTTATAAATAGGGATGTCTTGTCTTTGAAAACTTCACTTAACTTTGACTTGAAGCCAAGAAAGAGTTATATACCTGTTTTTAATAGAAAGCAATTGGTGATAGTAGAAGATTGTGATTTGCAAATCTTTTAGCTCTAATTAAAAATTTATCAACTAAGCAACCAGGGAAATTTTTTAAGAGTAGGTGTCCACCAGATATAGCGTTGCATCGAGTTTACCAAGCTTAAGTGGGCAGGGTTCCATTGAAGGAAGCCTTTTAATTGATTTCAACAATACCACATTTTTTTTAAAGAGATAGTAGCCTACACCTTTATGTTTTCCTTCACTAATTATCCAATTGCTTCTGTGAGTGTTTCTCCATCTTCGAGATTTACTTGAACACAAAATATTGTGCCTGAAAAGGATTTTCCAAGCTTTTGTACATTTGATACAAGAAGTGATCTTATTTAGAGGCCAAGAGAGTACTCTGTTACTCAACAGAAGGAAATCTGAAACTGCCTTCATCCTTGCTCAAAAGATAAGTATTCCAAGCTGCTCGATGAAAAGCTTTATGGTTATCTTTATCCCCCATAAGAAATTTTTGAGAATTTCAGCCAATACTTTGGAAAGATAATTCAGAAGGAGCCACAAAGAAAGAAAACAATAGGAGTAGAAAACAATGCTATTGGAATGCCTAAGAAAGAAAACATATCAGGAGGAAAAAGGCATTTGATTTTATAGTTGTAGGTCTATGAAGGTCTTAGAAGGAAGCTCCAATGAATAGCCTGAGTTTTGTTCCAATTAATTTTGGCCCCTAAAGCTCTGCAATAAATGCCAATGCAATTCAAGGTAGCAGTAAAATCACCATGGTTCTTAATCAAAGTGAGAAAAGTATCATATGCAAATTGATTATAAAGAAGGTCCTTTCATCCTTTAGGAAGAGTTATCTCTTTTAACCTTATAGATTCACTATGAGCTCAAAGCATAGCTCCTAGAGCATCAGCTAAAGGACATCCCTGCGGAACTGATCTCTGAAGAACAACAACATCTGAGAAGATCCCATTTTAAAACTTTCTTCTTTAGTGCAATCCATGAACAATCTAAATACATTTTCTTCATTTTGAGCATGTCATTCCATATGACAAGTTGGAATGGTTTATTCATGAGAACTAAAAGTATGATAAAATTTACAGGCATTCCTTGTTTAGTGAAACCTTGCACAGAGGAAGGAGAAAACTCAGCAATGGAGAAGGCAGTTAGTCAATCAAGCACTTGTAATGGTGATAAAAATACTATTGATGTGAATCCACCTAAAGGAACCCGAGATTTTTTACCGGAGGATATGCGACTTCGCAATTGGCTTTTCCAAAAATTTTGTGAGGTAAACCAACTGCATTTTTACCATTTTTTCATAAGAAAAATATAGTGATCTTTGTTGTTATTGCTTCTTTGAATCAAGGTTTCCAGATTATTTGCGTTTGAGGAAGTTGATTACCCTATTTTGGAATCTGAAGAACTTTATGTAAGAAAAGGTGGTGAAGAAATAACAGAACAGGTAATGGGCTGTTTCCATTTTACCATACACCGCTATAAGTGTCTTAAGCATTATATAGGCTTTGTAAGTTAGTGTCATACTTTCTTTTAATAATGTTTGAAAATAACAGTAGCTCATTGAACATGTTTACAATGGAAAGAGCAATGGAGTTGTTAATTACTGTTAATTTAGCTTTTGATTTCTGTTGTTTAAATAGATTTTATTTTATTTTATACAACACAGAGTCCTTGTTTTACATTATTTTAAACTATCCATAAAAAGTTTTAGAGTTTCTTGGCAACTTGTGAAATACTATTAATGAGCAATTAACTTTTAATACTTCCTAAGTAGGGAGTATGTTATGCTTTCTAAAACTTTTTTCCTGGATGAAGGGGCCAGATATTTTTACCTTGCAACTTAGTAATTAATGGGTTATATATATTTTAACTAGTTTGATCATCTATTTATTGTGGCCGGTTTGAAAAAAGGTTGTCTATTTTGATAAGTCATGAGAAAACATTTAGCCATTTTGTTAAGCCAAGTTATGTTGATTCCTTCCACTGGATAATCACATATAATAAGAACAAATTATAATATGTTAATCAGCATACAATTGATTTATTTAATGATTAAAATTTTTGAACTACTCAATATTTTTAATGATGTTTTAAAAGAATGTATGTTTCCTCTTATCATTTTTTTTAAAAAAATTGTGATCTCTGATGTAGCTTTATAATTTTGAAGACAAAGGCGGTCGTCAAGTTGCATTGAGACCAGAATTAACACCATCATTAGCTCGAGTGGTCATGCAAAAGGGGTCAGCATGTTTAAAAATTTACATGCATACCAAGAAACTTGAATATGGCTTATTTAAAACTGTTGTAGAGAAGTGGAATTTCTAAATTTAAGGATCATTAGAAGTTATTTCTCTTCTCAGGAAATCTTTGTCTCTTCCCATTAAGTGGTTTTCCATAGGGCAATGTTGGCGTTATGAGAGAATGTCAAGAGGTCGCCGTCGAGAACATTACCAATGGAATATGGATATAATGGGGATTTCAGGCATAGAGGTAAGAGTTTTAATGTTCATTATTAATGCTTTAACTCATAAGTCATATAATGTTGAATTTTCTAGTTTGTAAGAATTTATAAGATTTGTGATTGCCAATGAGGTGATAGCTTAATTGGTAAGTTCAGTGGTGCTATTAAAAAAAAAACCAAGTTATGAGTTCAAATTCTGTTTGAGGCAAATTTGGAAGTTCAGTAGTTTGTAAGAAAACAAGTTATGAGTTCAAATTTTGTGTGAGGGAAATCTATGTACAAATCAGTTGGCTATATTCTTAGGAGTTCATATAGCTGATGGTTTCTCTTCAAGATACCTTTTTTTCTTTTTTTGTTTTGAATATCGACATTTGTATGAGGTTTGTGGGATCAAACCTATGATTTCCCATTGAACATATGGGGGCTGTACTACTAAACCATTATGTGCTGATCTTGTTCAACACACCTTAATTATTTGTGTTGAGAAGTATAAAAATTTTGTAAAAAATAGTTGAAACTACATTTTTCTTTATAGATTTAATAAGATTCCAAATATCATTATCATCTCAGCCTTGTCCCAACACTATAAGGGGCTACATGAGTTTTCTCTTCGCAATCACCTCTATCAAAAGTTGAAGTTTGATCTATTTGGAATATTTTCATATATGCTTTAACTATTTCTTCCTATGTCTTTTTTACTCTTCCTTTGAACAGTTTCCTGGAACTATGATATGACAACCTTTTCTAAGAAGTGCATTGTCTGATCCTGATTGAACAAGGTTAAACCATATAAGACAACATTCTTACAACTTATCTACATTAGAAGCCACTACCAGTCTTCTTCTAATATGTATTGTGAAATTTGTCTTGTCTTGTAATATTCAATATCCATTTAAGCATTTGTATTTCTGTCACATTGATTTATAGCTCATTCTAATTTTTATAATCGAACATTCAACACTATATACAAAATAGCGACTTAATTATTGTTCTATAAAATTTTTATTTTAGTTTTATCAGGATTCTTTTATCACATAAAACACCACTAGTATGTCTCCATATTGACCATTTTGCCTTAATCCTATTTTTTGTAACTTTATTAATTTTACCATTTGATTGGAACATTTTTTTTAGATAATTTCGGGTAATGTATTAAAAATTTGTGGTAAATGTATGAGTAGAGGGGAGAAACCATTGCCCAAAGATAGCGACCTACGCCCAAAAATTGGGGTAAGGAACCCCTAACCCCAACATGCCCAACAATGCAAGACCTAGCAAAACAAGCACCAAGTCAAGGGGCCCCACTCGTGACCCATCGCCATCAAAGGAACCCCCCCAACCAAGACCAACAATGGAGGTTGCGCCCCCCAGACCAAAACAACAAGAAAAAAAACCAACACAATGTGTCTAGCCATCCGAGCAAGACCAAACCCAAAAAGCAAATGATCAGTGGAAAGAAAAAGCAACACGCCCCTCAAATGTGCCACAGCCTCCATATCAATGAAAGTTGCAAGTGGATGAGGTCAAGCATTGTCCGATGTGCCTCAGTACCAACAAAAGCCGCAACTTGCTATAAATTCTTGAATGCCTCAACCTTTCACGCCTTGGTTGTGGCATTCCCTTTGCCATTGGAGTGCAGTTTTGCAAAAGACTACCAGATGAAGCTCTTGAGCGCCTGCCAGGAAGAGTGCCAATTGATTTTCATCCTGACATAGGGGCATTTCCCCTCTTGTAGCCAAGTGGTAGTGTTATGCTCATGCACACGGTCTAGTTGTTGTAGTTGTTCGTTCTCCATGCACTTGTTCTCCCATTGCATCTCATCCTCTTGCTCCTGCGCTTGTCTATCGAGCTCCTCTTGCTAAATTTCCGCAGCTCTTCCTCAAAAACAGCCCTAGCAGCTGCATCTTCCATTTCCTTTTGCCGCTAAAGCTTCTTAACCATTTCTTGATGATGAAATTCCATCTGCTGTAGTTGCCTCTAGAAAGCCTCCTCCCTCGCTTGCTACTTAGCTTCTCAGATCCTTTGGTCCTCCATGCACGCCATGAGGGTAGCCTCCTCCATAGCAATCTTGACCATCCACTGTTGGGTCTCCTATTCCCACCGTTCCTCAGAGCCTGCCCCCAAGGCAACTTCTTGTATGGCCTTGTCCATAATCTACTGTTGGTTCTCTTGGTTCTGTCTATTGGAAGAGGTAACCCACCTAAGGGTAGGAACCTCCCCCAGTGGCCCAACCTATTGTTGCTCTTGCCTCAATAGAATCGAAAACGAATTATCCAAACCTTCAGATGCCTCCTCCACCCGTTGTCGTTGGACATAGAATGAGTTACAGGGTCTAACGGGTACCCGCGGCATAGGTGTTGGCATAGCGGCCATCCATAGGGCAAGAATGAGCCCCAAGTGCCTCCTTGCCCTTCTATGCCTCAGGGATGCCAAAAATAACTTAGGAATGTTGAGCATCCGTCCCATACATAGATATCTAAAAAATGAGAAGTACACCTCCTGCAACTTCCACATGTTACCCAATTGCACAAAAAACCGCTCAATCAACTTAACGACGTTCTACTAAAACTGAGACAACGCAGACTTGGGTACCTACCCGCTCACAATCCATGGCATGGGCCTAGGGAAGAAAGCCTTTGTGTATTGGAGGCCTCTTCCTGTGGGTAGCATGATCTCCCTGCTAACCTGCACACCAAGAACCCACGCCATCACCTCCTTAGTGAGATTGATCCTAACACTGTGGAACATAGTAGACTCCATGTGCCAATTTGCGAAAAATGTGCCATTTGCTAAGGCACGGTCTCCCACCAGCAATGGGAGGAAGTCGGCCCACCCACACACGTAACAAGGTCCCATAGCTCAAGCATCCCTTGAAACCTGTCATAGGAGGGTTCGTAGGTCAGTGTAGTGTCGATGTTGACAGTTGCCTCCCTCCACAACCTCACTCTCTCAGTGGCCACCTGCATAGGTAGCATTAAAGGCACCTACCTAAATATTAAATGATTGTGGGACTGCTACATGCTCCACAGGATCATTGTGGCCTTGGAGTCATTGTCAAGTTGGATAGGTGGGGAGATCCCAGTAGCTTGCCAAGTGGTGGTAGTGAAGGGACATTGAAATGCAAAGTGGCTTCATGTCTTGCATTGCTGAAAACAAGATGGGCACCCATCTGCAATGTTTAACCTGTGTCTCTTCAATTTGACCCGCACTGGGGGAGTTGCATGGTTCACCAACCAGAGAAAGACCTTTATCTTATTAGGTAGCCTACCATGCCATATTGACATCCAGCCTAGGATCGTCAGATATTGATGCCTAATGATGAGGCTAGGAAGTGCATCCATCATACCCAAGTGCATTATATGCCCGACATGATGACATAGCGAACACCAGATGAGTAAATTGTGATGTCTTGCTATCCAGCGTTGGTACTTATTATTCATGACTCTTATCCATTGCGCTTGGTGAGTCTCTGCTTGGAGTAACCAATGTGCAAGCTTTTGCTGCCCCATGAGAACAATATTCGCAAACTTGAAAATCCCAAGGCCACCCACCTCCCTAGGCCACCCACCTCCCTAGGCCTGGCCACTGTATCCCAACTCACCAAGTGCATCCAGTCACCCCCTTTCCCTCTCCCTTGTCCACAATGTCCTTCGTGGTGGAGGCAATCAACGTTGTGAATTTGGCAATGGTGGACAAGATTGTTGTAGCAAGAAGGATTCTCCCCTTTTTGGTCAAAAATCGTGTTGTCCAGTGCTCGATTTGTTGTTGTAATTGTTGAACTAGCTTGAGCCACACACACCATCTATGCCAAGCGAAAATAGGGAACCCAAGATAAGATTCATGTTCAGTCCTCGGCAGATCACCTAGTAGCTCAGTGATTTACCCCTTAATTCTACCATATGTATTGGTCATATATAGTGCCGATTTTGCCTTGTTGATCTCTAGCCCAATTTCCTGGGCCATCCTATTAAGGGCTTTGTCCATCGCTAGAGCTTGTGGCACTGTGGCCCTGGTAAAAAGAATAGTATCATCGGTGCAATGCTTTGCCAAATAGTCCATGCCAGCGATGTGTAGCCCACGAACCACCCCCTCTGCTCTGTAATACACTTGTAGGGTATCCATGACAATGATAACCAAATAAGGGGACAAAGGATCCCCTTACTTGAGGCCAAGATTGCCTTCTAAATCAAAAGAGTAGGCAACGGAAGATTGTAGGTGAATGTAGAGATCAACAAAACTAGGACAAAATCCCTTGCGAGTCATAATTTCCCTCATGGCTTCCTAGCTAATGGTATCATAAGCTTTAGTGATATCCAATTTAAAGCACATACCTGGATAGTCTGTTGTGTGCATGGAGTGCAAAATTTCTTGTAGTAGATCACTTGTTCCTGCAGAAATCTCTCTTTTGCAAAGCCTACCTAATTACTCACAAGCCCTGCATGAGAGGAGCCAACCACCTTATGATCATCTTTGTAAATAACTGGAGCAATGTGTTGCACACCTTGATGGGATGAAATTGCAAAGGGTCAGAGGGGTCCGTGGTCTTCGGTAGAAGCACAATCCTAGAACAATTGATTTTGCAGCAAATTTGTCTCCATTTGAGCATGGCATTGAAATCATCAAGCACATTCCTCCCAAGAATGTTTGCAAACTCCTTGAAAAACTCAATAGGCCACCCATCGGGGCTTGGAGCCGTGCTAGGCTTCAAGTCAGCCATGGCATCTTCTAGCTCACGCGAGGTGAAAGGTGCAAGCATCCTATAGTTATCCTCCCTGTTAAGCACGGATTGTACTGGGATTGATAGGAGAAGCCTATCACTACCCTGCCAGATGTTGGCCCAATAGGCCTGAAAAGCGTGTGCAATGTCTTGCACTTGGAACCTGTTCCACCTTCCCCTAAATTAATCAAGGCACCTTCTTTGAAAGATTGTTCACCTTAGCCATCACGAAGAAGAAACAGGTAGGCCTGTCCTCGTCCTTTAGCCATCTATGTCTAGAATGCTGTCGCCAATAATCAACTTCTTCCTTATCAAGCATTTGTAATTCAAGCATGAGTTCTTGCTCTTCATGGACCAGAGACTCCCCAACCCCTTGCCTCGTTTGAACATTCACTAGTTGCTTTTGCAGCATCCCACGATGTGTTTGAAAGGTGTACTTCTCCTCTTTCCTCTTGGAATGGATCTCCTTCTTCAAGAGGTTTAGGCTATTTTTTAGGAAGTCTCGAGGATCCCCTCTTGAGGGATATTGTAACACTCCGCCCTACTACACCTAGCTAGGGCAGGGTGATGGCTAAGATTGCTAGTAATAACACAACAAAAGCATGATAAACTAAAAGCTAATTATGTATAAAAATATGTTAAGAATAAGTCACTTAATATATATTATGGAAGGTCAAACTACACAAAAACCCATCCTAAACCAAAGACTAAGCATACATTTCGATTTATAAAACTGCATATCTCTACATAAATAAAAAATCTGCACTATTGTCATAAGATACAAAAACACAAAAACATCATCATCACATATATAAGAGTACAGAGTTTCATACAAATATAAATAGTCCATACTATTGTACATGGAAAGATACATTAACCAATCCCTGAAGATTTTCCCCTCCTCTACTCTCTCTCTTAGTCCTCGTTTGTGCTCTGGTGGCCTCCACCTATAACTAAATAAAGTCAATATAAAACTAAGTGGGAAGCCTTTACACTTCCCCTGCTAGATGGTCAACAAGTGTTGCACTGGAGGAGAGGAGTGGGGTACAAGGCAACTTGCATCAACTGTTAGTCTTGCGCATGCTTAAAGCAACACATGTGCACACATCATATTGCACAAAACATTGGCATAATCATTATCAAAGAGAATAGATGGTCATCATACAGTCATAGATAAAAGTACTGTCCGACATATTCAATCATATATTTGTTACACCACATCACATGCAACTCCACTATCATGCCCATGCTATCATACCCACTCAATACCATCAAACAACACATGGATCACACAATTATAAATCAATCATAAAATATATATTATCAATATTGTGACTCACAAACCAATACTATCACATATTCAACCTATGTGGTCGCCAGCATATCCATACTCGATTTTGCATGTGAAACGTTGCCATGAGTACTTATAAACAACCATTGCTTGCAAGTATTTTATTAGTCTTTTATTTACCCAATTGATGCTAGGTTCCATCAACTTGTGACTTGCAACCACTAGCCATTTGAAGGTTTGCTATGGGGACAAACACACCTATGCCATGTACCAGCCGTAGGGATGAACACACCTATGCTCTCCCACTCTTAGGATGAGGCTTGAGACAGGAGCCTCACTGATGCATCACAGTGGGGGTCAATCCATACCTACCTCTAGGTTGCCTCATCATCAACTAGCCCTCACCCTTATGCTAGCACCACCCGCCAACGACCATAAAAATGTTGTTGCAAAGACATGTACAAATCTAGGCTAGCTTAAGCCAACACATGTTGTAAGCACATCACACCCAAAACAAACATAATATGACTACATACATCCACATCTAATAGTCACATTCATTTCATGAAAACAATACTACAACTTGACCAAACAAAATTTTGCGCTACAATCATTTCATAAACTACATGTAATTCTGTAAAAATGACCACTATTGTAATCGCCAAGATAATATATGCCTAAAATGAAAACCAATTCAATGATTACAAAGTCCTTCCCAAGACGATCTCAATGACGTTAATTTCACCTAAATCGGACTCTTGGAAGCAAAGTTATGCACGTTCGAAGTTTAATTAATAGAATAATAAATAATAATATTTAATCATAGCTAGTGATGATTGAAACTCCCAGAAACTCTTGTGCCACAATAGGCCCCTAAAATATAATATTCCAACCTTGCTAGTCTCATCAACATCACATTTCATATTCCACAAGTCCACATCGTATCATACATTTCATAAACAATTTGCCACCAAAACCTTAAAATTTTAGGAAATATGCAAAACATGTCCAAGCTCAATCTTTTAACTATCTGCCCCACATGCCTATATGACATGATCATATACACTAATTTGGCACAAAAATATAGGGAAAAGGTAAAGACAACCCACTAATTAAAATTGTTGCGATAGAAAGTTTGAAACAAGTGTAAAATCCTCAAAATCCAGCAAAACTCCATTTTGCTTCAAACAAGTTCCGCACTCACGTAGATATGACCGTAGGAATTCCAAGTCTCGGTTCAGAGCAAAGAAAAATCCATCCATGAAGTTCAATGTTCAGAAAAAGAGTGGAAAATGGAAGAAAGAAGGAAAGAAAACTGACAGAGAATAGCCTTCAGCTTCTTTTTTCTGTTTTACGAAACAAAAAAGAAACAAAAGAAAACCCAATTTCTATGGGTAAGCGATGGCAAAGGCAGTGGGTCTTGGAAAATGAAAGAAAGAAGGAAAGAAAACTGATGGAGAGTAGCCTTCAGCTTCTTTTTTCTGTTTTACGGAACAGAAAAGAAACAAAAGAAAACCCAATTTCTATGGGTAAGCGATGGCAAAGGTGGTGGGACTTTTTTTTTTTTTTTTAAAACAATGGTTTATGCCTTATGCATAAACGTTGTGCAAAACTTGATTCACTTGTACCTGACCTTTTTTTTTTTGAAAAAAGAATATTTTCATAAACTCATTTTTTAAAACCATTTTATCTTTATAAGCTTATATTTTTTTGCCTTCGCAACTAATGCCTTGCACTTCAAATGTGCATAAAAAATGCATTGGGACTCCAAATCAAAATTTGTTTGAATCTACAAGATCCATATTAGATGCTCTACACATTATCATGCTAAAGTTTTATTCAAACATCACATAACATAGCACTACAATTCAAGTGAATAAATACTAAAATTATATATAAAACATAAATGCATACCAAAGAGGTGCTCTTGTACCCCGATCCAACATCCTTGCCAGCAACATCACCCGTTTAACACATCACATAGGGCTAGTGTACATAATCATGTTAGTTAAGCATGTAAAAACATTATAATCATAACATAAAGATAAAAACCTCATAACATACAAAGTGCAATCATATTAAACTAATGCATCCTTGGTAACCCATCAAGACTACACATGTAATGTATAAATCGTAATCGTATGACCATACCCAATGTATTTGGGAAGGATGTAATAGATATTTATCCTAGATTCTAGTTATGAGTAGCTGTAAACGAGGTTTTGAGAGTCAGGTTCTCTCAAATCTGAATGGCAAGATAGCAAGGTGAGATTGCCGTCCTATTTGACATATCAGTGATCGATGATTTGAAGTATGTCTTTCTTTCCCTGTGACCTGCACATCTTGCTCAAGCAGGATAGCAGAGCTAACCCATACCTTGTCAATATGTGACATCACCCTATCTCTTTCCTGCCTTCGATTGCTGTAAGTATAGAGACAATTCCCAATATCCACATCCACAAGGTCATGCTGCTAGAGGAACTGTACAAATTGCTCATTGCCCTACGGGGGAGGTGGGAAGCATAGCCCCCTTGCAATTTTTCCTAGGCATACAATCTTTGGTTGAAATCCCCAACTAGGATCCACCGATGTCAATTGGGAATGATCAATGTAGTCCTTTGAAGTTCTTTTAAGCGCTCCTCCCAATCTTGGGCCCCATAAAAGTTCGTGAGCCAGAGGGCTGAAGAAGCCAGCCAAACAAAGATGCTCCAATTTGAGAAATCCACATATTGGAAGGATTGCTTGGACATGATGGCTAGTCCACCAGCGTGCCCATGGGTAGCCACCTGATGGACTTGCCACCCATCCCATTGTAACAACTGAGATTCTCTTTGTTGCAACTTGGCTTCTTGTAGACAAACAACGTTGCATTGTTCTCTGTGCAGAATCTTCTTTAGGGTATGCTACTTATAAGGGGTACCCTGGCCACTACAATTCCAAGTCATGATCTTCATGGTTTACTAGTAGACCATTTTCTATAGACCTCTTTCAAGGTTGTTTGAATTCCCAAGTCAATTTTCAACTATGTTTGCCTATTGTCAACCAGTGGTGTGGGTGGTCTGCCGAGCTTTCCCAAATCTGCTGAAACCTGGAACCCACTCTCATTTTTCAGATTTAGTTGGGATGCCTCCCCCATACTAGGTTTGGTAGATCCACGCACCACCGACACCTAGTCCCTGAGTGGGGGCAGCTCTTTCCTATTTTTGGGAGAATCCAGAGGTGTGGAAAACCCCTCCTTGAGAGGTTTTCTAGGGCTTAACATTGGGGGTGCTATAGGGACTGTAGTCGCCCCCAAATTATTAGGCTTATCAACCTTAGACCCACATGGTGACCTAGTAGCCCCAGCCCAAGGCCCAAATGCCCCTTGGCCTCCTTACGATCCCATTGCTTCACCTTCATCCATCTATCCTCATTTGCAGGCTTGTTAGCAAGAGTCCTAGTTCTAACCCTGTAGGTTGTTGCGAGATGGTTTGACTTCCTGTAGATTGTGAGTGGGGCTGGCTTGCGGTCGGAGCCCCCAAGGATGCATTGGTCAGCAAGTTTTCATATTTGACCAGAATATGCTCTTCCCTAGATGGTAGGTCCAAAATGACCTCCTTGAGGAGGTCCTTTGGAGAGAGGGACCTTCAAACACAGAATCTGGCGAAGCCCATGTGCTCCATTGATGTGGAAACTTATCAAGCGCAATAAACTCTCCGAAGAATGCACCTAGAGATTTTAAAAATGATGGCATCCAAAGTTCCTAGGGAATCCTTGAAACCCTAATCCATATGGGTGCGTGAGAGAAGAGGTTTGGGTCTCTATGCACACTCGGGCACCACGGTGTAAGGGCTAGGCCTCTAGCACTAAAAAACAATGGGCCCCCTAGGAGCACCCAATCTCGATCCTCAACACTCCTGAAGACAAATAAGATGAGTTCCTTCATCAGACTCCTCACCTCAACATTCTCCAATTTCTAGGTTGCAACAACCCACTTTTGAATGAGTTTCATCCTGGGTTGCACTCCACTAGACACGAAATGGCCAATGAGACTCTATGCAATAGTACACAAGCCCTTCAAGGGTAGACAAGGCACTTGCAAGTGCAGGGAGCCCTTGACCCACAAAGAAGCGTCAAAGACACTTGGTGCATCATCCCCATCCCACAATCCACCCTCACTCTCAGCTGCATCGCATTGCTTGAGTAGCTAGAGCCCTCAACAAGGTCACTACCAATGGCCTCACCACTGAGCTCCTTGCCAACCTCCACACCTAGCTCTTTGTGTGCCCCGACACTTGCCCTTGCACCAACTCCTCCAGCCACTCCTACTTCTGCTCCCATTTCAAATCCCCACCCTATCATTTGATTGGAACATTAATTCTAGGTGATGAGGATAGTTTGACCCTGAATTGTTATTTCCATTTTATCATTGTTTATACATTGATTCAAATTACATTATATGCATTCCTTTTTAGTTGTGTTATTTTTTAATTCTTTTGATTTTAAAGTCTATCTTCACTTTTTTGTTTTAGAATCAATGCTTGTTTGATATGTATCTACTAGCACAATATCATTTGCAAACAACATACATCAAGGGATTTCATCTTATATTTCCTTATTTAGTTCATCCATAACAATAGCAAACAAATATTGACTAAGCATAGACCATTGACGTAGACCTTAAGCATGAGAGTTATTCCATATATTATTCTAATTCTTGTAGTGGCTCTTTCATATATATAACAAAAATTTGTAATTTCCGTTTTTGGTTGTGTATATTGAATAATGGTGGTTTTAGTTGTAATGCTTTTTCTTAATAATATTTACATGTAGATTAATATTTAAAGAATAAATTATTTTTCAGTCTTGTACTTAGTACTTGTTTAAAACTTTGGAAGATTCATTTTAATTTCTATCATTTTTCATAATTAAATATCAAAATATTTTTATAAAGCAAACTCCTACTTCAAACTTGTGCTTGTTGCATCATAACTCAATTTCATCTTTATTTTGTTATTATATTAAATAACTTATTTTCTCCTTAATACAATTGTGGTTTACTATTTTATTGTCCATTGAGTGCAGGCTGAAGCTGAACTTCTTTCTGCTATTGTAACTTTCTTTAGGAAAGTTGGGATTAAATCATCAGATGTGGGGATCAAAGTTTCAAGCCGGAAGGTTCAATTTCAAATCTGCCTTTTTGTGTACTTTTCAATTATTATAGGGAATATTAATATGATATGATTTTGGTAGTAGGTTTGTAATTTTTGTGATGGAAAAAATTTTAATAGATACAATTAATATTAAGATAGAGTTTCGCAAATCCTAGGCATCCCCTCTGGAATGATTCAGGACTCATACCTGGGCATCCCTTTGTTCCATTGGGGTTGATGTGTATCCTAGGGGTCAATGTTAGGAAAGCTCGAGACTCGGATTGGAAATTGTGCAAACCGTTTTTTGACTCGGAAGGGGAGGTTGGTGTTGGCAGCAATGACTCGCTTTGTGGTAGCTGTGGTTACCCCCCCTCCCCCGCGTGCAGTAACTGAGGGCATAGACAAGGTCATTCGTCACTTTGTCTGGTTGGGGGGCAGAGGGGGCTGCAAATTGCACCTGGCTAGTTGGGATTGGATCGTGCTCCCTCAGCTTGCGGGGGGTTTGGGGATTTCAAAATTCAAGGATGAACTGATGCTCGGTCAGCAATGGTTACTACTTCGTTTCACCTGCCCAATTGATGAGACGGCCTTGTGGATCAGGATCATGAATGCAAAGTACGTGTGGTGGCAGGCGGGAACACATGACTCGAGGCCCTGGCAAACACTATGCAACCATGCATTGCAAATGTTGGTGTGGGGGTGGTTGGATTTCGAGTTGCGCCACTTGCTTTCGGCCAAGTATCTGCTGGTGTTAGGGTGGAATTGGATATGGCAGGGACGGCTACTCGAGAAAATTAAAGTTTTCCTGTGGCTACTGGAGAGTAACACATTGCCGATACGGACAAATTTACAGGGCTTGATCTTGACAACACCTACCCATTATGTAGAACTGCGCCCGAAACTGTCCCACACTTCACCTTCCAATGTACCTACATGTGCACCACGTGGCACGCAACGGGTTGGCCTCCCCCGCTAACACTGACTGGTGATTCCCGAGCCACATTACTTTTTATGGGTGGTGTGGAAAATTTGCAACCATAAAGTTTTTCAACAACATTGGTTGCCCCCCCCCTCTACAGGTGGTCTCACGGGTCACGGCTACGTGGAGTGAAATCGATGTGACAATGGGGGTTACACTAACCTATGAGCCTGACTGTGTGGCATTCCAGGACCACGAGGAGTTATGGGGAATGGTGGAGCTGTGTGGCTAGAGTAATGTCCTGCTACGGCTGGTGGGTGACCCAGCCCTCTTAGATGATGCTTTCTACTACAATTGGTGGGAGGACCGCACCTTTTTCTGGGGTATTGAAGTTGTTATCATAGAATCTGTGATTGCCAGGTGTCTGGGGGCCCAGGCGGAGGGCGAAATCATCCTGCCCACCACTTGTGGGCTACAGGATGCTAACCTGTTTTTCACGGGGCCAGTGCCACACACAGAGTAGATAGGTTCCCAAATCTGCCTTGCCACCTGTTTGGGCTTAGGCTGCTGATCTGGTGGACCAATTCTCTGTACACTCTGGAAATGGGTCCAAACTCCAGGGTATTCACTTTGCCTTTCTCAAGTGCCTGAAGTTGGGGATTAGGGTTAATTTACCTCGCTTTTTTCTGGCTGCTTTGCAACAGCAAAAGAGGGGTTGCCATTGTGGGCTTATTTTAGCCTTGTGGCGAGGGGCAATGGGGGTGCAGCCTCAGGCAGGGTTGGGACTGGTCCCCCCCCCCCCCCCCCCCCCCCGCGCCTGGGTCATCATCACCTGGACCTTCCCTTTTGGATCTTCTTGGATCATTGGGGGTTGGACTTGCGGTGACTTACTCTAGGAGGAGGGGTGATCATTGGGGGCCGAGGGCCTCCAACCCCATCATCGCGAGGGATGTTGGATCACGAGGTTGTATGAGATGAGGAGTTGCATCGTGCGACAATGGAAGTTGCTTTTGTTGCGCATGTTGATGAGCGGCGTGAATGGGAAGCCAAATGGGACAAAGCCCTCGCTCTTGCGCAGGCTGAATTGGAGACCCGTTTCCGAGAGTGGGAGTAGGAGTTGATCCGAGAACAAGCCTTGTTGGCGGAGGCTGCCCAAGCCTGGCTAGTGCATGAAATTTGCGCTCAAATTCGGGAGGAGTTGCTTTAAGAAGAGGCTACTTGTAGAGAATGCGAGGAGGTTGAGCGGGCACAATAGGAGCGGGAACAAGACGAGGAATGGCAGAGACAAAGGCAGCTAGATCGAGCACACGAACAAAGTGTGCACCAATGGCTTCAGGATGGACTTTGTCCGTACATCGTCCTAGGCATCAATTGCGCTTGCTTGTGGGGGGAGCTTTGACAACACATTCGTCGGATGTTTGTGCATTTCCACATGGACGGGGGGACGTTAGTCGAAGAGCGAAATTGGCAGGAGGCGGCCATGCAAGCTATTCAACAGGTTGCCAGTTTTGTGGACTCCAAACTACACTATAACACGTTGGATATCCTCCATGCACTCGAGTGCCCACACTATGCCTGTCATAGACTACCGATGCGCCCATAGCTTGGTTGTAGCTCTTGTTGCCCCTTGGCTGGCGGCTCTGGCCTCTTGTACTGTGGTGTCTGATGATGTTATTTTTGACTGTATGATTTTAGTGGTTTGGCTGCCCCACACCCCCCCCCCCTTCTTGAGGGGTGCTCCCCCCCACCCCCCCTTTTTGTTGGGGGTCCCCCCTGGGTGGGGGTGCACCCCCCCTTTTTTTGTTCAGGTTTTGGGGGTCCCCCCCTGGTTTTCGGCTTTCACTTTTGTTGGTGCTCGTGATCTCCTGTGTGGGCCACTGCTGGTGACCCAAATTTTGTTTTCTCTCTTGTATTTTAATTTCCAGTAATATACTCCCTAACATTCTCTCAAAAAAAGATATTAACATTGAGTGAGCTTATTGGTTAAATTGCTAGTTGTATGCATAACCAAGATACAACTAAATGTTAAAGTGAAAAACTTATGAAAAATAAAAATCTTTAAGAGATTTACAAAGACATCTGAGTGATACATGGAAACTATTTTTAGTATTTGTCTTTTGATTGGACTATTAATTGGATTTAGTGGATCCACTTACAGAAAATGGCAAACAAAATTTAATCAAAACCTAAATTCTGTGTGTTCTAGCTTTATCTGCAAACTGTAACTGAAATGTCTTATTTTACAGCTTGCTTGAGTGAACATTGCATTTTGTCACTAGTAGCTGTCATCATTGTTATGGTAGAATCTATGGTAATTTGAAGTATGGAATTTTCATAATCCAGTTATTGCTCTGCAATATCATACTTGGTGCAGGGGTGGCACCTAAATAGACACAAATAGGACCCAATCCGCAACTTCCAAGCATATCTAGCTTAGAAAATAAGAATAACACAATAAAATAGAGAAAAATCTCCTTATATTAAGATCTCAAAATACATAGAAAATACATCAAAGATGAGGAGCCAAGCTCAAGTCACAACTCTCCCAAGGATGTTAGAGGCCATACTTGTCCTTTCTTAATCCTCAATTGCTCACAATGGAGCCCAAGCTCAAGACAAGACACTTATAAGAGATTCTCCTAACTTGTCTCAAGTGCTCTCCCTTGCCTCTTGCTCAACTTCTTTGCACAAGCTCTCTTCTTGCACAAGATCTCCTTCCTGAGGAGCTCTCTATCTTGCTCTTGGTCTAGTTTTGGCCTTTGGCCTTTGGTGTTTGGCACTTTTGGCCTAACAATGGTGACTTACATTAATATTTATAAGAAATTGGAAGATAAGAACCCTAGAAAGCTTTCCTCAACTCAACTTGAGGTTTTTAAGCTGTTTTCCAAGTCTTCTCACCTTCTCCCTGGTTGTTTCCATCTTGCTTTGGCTGTTTCTTGAATTGGGATGGGCATTTTTGGAAGTTTCTTCATCTGTCTGGGTCATCTCTGACTTTCCCAAGACATCTCATGCAAAAACCCAGCTCTTGGCCAAGATGTCTGCTGATTTTCTGAGATGTCTCATCCGGGCCCAAGACGTCTCATGCACAGTAGAGACGTCTCAAGTTTTGGTGAGACGTCTCACCTGTTAGGGCTAAACACAAAGATGCTTGTTTTGATGTTTGGAACCTCTGCATGCCTTCAAACAAGTCCCCATAGACTTTAGAACCCCATAGGCTCATCAAAATGAGGCCAAAACACCTTGAAACATGCTAAAATAATCCAAGAATCATCCTAAGCAAAATCAACACAAGAAGACGCATAGCATGTAGGGTAGAACAAGGGGATTGAAAGAGGTGTCCCTACACTAGCTCTCCCACCCTTAAAAAAATGTCATGCTTCATGACCTTTCACAAGCTGGAAGGCACCATGCCCCCATGACTCAAGGCCATCACAATAATCATGACTCAATGCATTACAAACATTAGAATGAATATCATTGGAGGTTTTGGTTTTGAGCTTCCTATGCTCATGGAGGCTTGTCCTCCTGCCTCACCATGCTTCCTTCATTTGAGTGTCTCCTTGGAATGCTTCCTTTGCATTCCCATAATGACTCAAACCAGCACAAAAGTGATACAAGAATCTGGAAAAATAATTGTTAGCGTAAATCCATGGAGTAGGCCTCCTTGCCCTATGCCCAAATAGCAATGGCATTTCTCCACTTGTTGCCAACTGATCTTCCTTATTCTTCCAGCATCTCTTTGCCAATACAAACTTGAGCCCAACACTTACACAAGTGCCCAAAAGCATCAACAAATATACTACTGCCATCAACACCCAAGATTGAACAGTAGTAACAATCAACTTTTTCTCATTCATATGAGATGCCACACAATCAGTAACAACATCTATATCAAATGTGTCCTGTTCTGTATCAAAGAAAATTTCATCATCACAAATAGCATTCACCCTTACAATCTGTTTACAACTAGGAAGCATCAATGAAGAATTTTAATTACCAACATCACTGTCAATAATGGTGGACAACAATCTAAACTTATGATTGTTTTGCCTCACAGTCCAACTATTATTTTCACCATAAAAAATAGCCTTGTTATCATAACTCCATGGTCTACCAAATATGAGATCTGAACAATCAATAGGCAATACATCACAAAGAATTTGGTCATGAAAACTTATAATGGAATAATCAGTAAAACATTGTTTCTTAACCAATGCCCTTTGTATGGATTAGGATGAGGAATTGTGGTTAACCTCAATGACTTCCCTGCCTTGGCAGAAATCAGATTTTCTTGTGCTCCACCATCAATGAGCATACTCAATGAATAACCCTTAACATCACAATGAGTTCTAAATGAACTCTTCCTCATAATATCCTCATTGGCACTAACATGTCCAACAAAAGTACAACTATTCGATTCACTTTGATCAATAATATGCAAAGGCTCATGTTCACATACCTTCTTTGAAGTTTCAAGTTCATCATCTTGCATAGTTTGAATTTCCTTACCCTTATAGGCATTCTTTTTTGGCTTTGTGCATTCCCATTGTTTATGACCTGATTCACCACAATTGTAACATATATCTTTACCATGATCTTTACCTCTTGGAGATCGTTCCCTTTTTTTTCCTTCCAGGAGAAGTAGACTCTTTCCTTCTTTTTTAGCTCAACTTCACCATCCTCCTTTGATGATTTCTTTGACTTATGAGTTGTGTCTTTCTCATCCTTTTTCTTATGATCTTTGTCCCTCTTTAGGCCAAATTTTGTGATTTTCATTTCAGCTTTGAGAGCAAGATCATAGGCTTCATCAATAGTATCAGGCTTATAGAATGCTAATTCTTCCAGTATTGCATCATTAATTTACTAATGAAGTTAGAAGCTTGCTCATACTCAGTCCAATAAACATCAGCCGTTTCCAAGGCCTTAAAAAATTCAACATAAAAATCTTTTACCTCTTGATCTCCTTGTTTGAGAAATTTCAGCTTCTTGATGGCTTCATGACAAAAGGATGTCTTCTCAAATTTTTGCTTTAGCATCAACTCCATGAGTTTCGAACTCTCAATAGGTCTTCCATGTTCTTCAAGGTATTTGAGACATTCCTTGTCCCACCATTTAGTTGCCAATCCTTCAAGTTTGCTCTCAACAACATGAATCATTGTCTCACTAGAAAGTTGCTTAACAAGAGAATACTTATTCATAGTTCTAAGCCAAGAAAGAAAGAAATCTATACCTTCAACACCTTTAAAGATGGGAATATCCACATGAGGCACTCTTAAAGCACTTCTTAACATCTTTACAAACCTTTCATTATCGTTTTCCTCATTATTAAAAGCAAACCTTGGCTCATACCTTTGAGTTTTAGTCCTATCTCTCCTTGGAGTTCTTTGATCATATCTTCCTCTTGATCCTTGTAGCGATGCAAAAGGATTCTTGTCTTCAATCTCCTCTTCACTTCTTCTTGAAGTTTCTCCAAAATCTTGGTACTTGCCAGTCCTTACTTTGGGAATAACTTCTTGCATTCCAACTACAAAAGCCTTAAAGGAATCTTTAAGCTCTTGACTCTCTAGTCCAAGATCTAGATTAGTCTTCTTCTTAGGAGCCATACCTTTCTTCCAACTCTTGCAGATGTGTGGATTCTTCTAGACCTTCATTTTGATATCAATCTGGTGCAACAATTGGCACGTAAATAGACCCCAATAGGACCCAATCCACAACTTCCAAGCATATCTTGCCACACACAGTTAGCTTTATGGATAATCTGTGTGTGTCGGAATCGGGATGCTTTGTTGTTTGAAAATGGTGCAATTATGAATTTTCCAAGCCTCCCATAAAATAAGTGCCGCTTCGAGTCCCCCATCAACTATGCTGGCCCACGCGAACCCACTGCTTGCCACATGTCCTTCATGTATGGGCATTGTAACTCAAAGTGAAGTACCATCTTGGGGCCCCCAACATAGAAAGGGCATACATCATTAATGTTTAATCCTCGTCGCTTTAAATAATGCACGTACCGGTAGAGCATTATGCTCAATGAGCCAAATAAAGACTTTAATCTTCTTTGGCAGCTGGCCCTTCCAGACTTGTTTCCAACCCTCCATTAGTGGGTAGAGTGTCCTGATAAGCTGTTTGGGAGACTTCCCCATCAAATCCCGTGCCATAGCAAATTGTGCATGGCTACAAAGTGTCCTCCAAAACTCTGAGTCATGTGGCCCCACCTGCCAACGTTTGTATTTTCGTGCCATGATCTGAATCCATTGCGTAGCCCCCTCCTCATGTTGCAGTAGCTGTTCGATTAGTCGTTGGCGCCCCATTAACAGCTCATCTTCAAATTTTAAAATGTCGAGACCCCCACCTCACGAGGCTGCGCAACAATGTCTCATCTAATTAAGTGCATTTTGCTACCCCCTCTACCCCCCAACCACACAAAATTTCGAATTACTTGATTAATTTTCTAAACAGCAGCTTGTGGGGATGCAACAACCAAAGCCACGAAATGTCCAATAGCTGAAAGCACCCCCAGAGACAGAGTAAATCTTCCCTTCCTCATGAGGAAGCGGCTAACCTAGTGTCCCACCTGTGTTTCCAATTTCTGAATTAGTGTGTTTCAGGTAGTTTTTCTCCGCCATTGAAATAAAGGGATCCCTAGATAAGTGTCTTTAGGAGATCCAAGCAGAATACCTAGAATCTGCGATATTCGACCACTCACCTTGGGATCAACGTTGATGTAGTGGGCCGAGGACTTCCCCCTATTTATTTCTAGTCTAATTTCAAAAGCCAAATGCTAAAGGGCCTGATTAATTATCTGTGCTTGGGGGATCCCCACTTCGGATAGTAACATGGTATCATCAGCATAGTGTTCTAATAGACATTCCACCTTTGAATCTTCAAACGTTGCAGCCCCTCCTTCTTACAATAGAGTTTAAGGAGGTCCATCTCGATTATGAAGAGTAGCGGTGAAAGTGGATCTCCTTGTCTCAACCCTTGACCAGGGGTTGAGAACTCCCACAATCTCCCCTCAATATCAAAAGAGAAAGTAGCAGACTTTTGAATGTGAATATATAGGCTAATGAAAGAAGGATCAAACCCTTTTTGTTGCATAATAGTAGAGAGTGCCTCCCAACTAATTGTATCATAAGCCTTATTGATGTCAAGTTTCAACTACAAGCTAGGAAACTTTGCAGTACACAAGGCATGAAAAACCTCTTGCATTAGCACGATCTGGTATTGCAAGTAGCAACCTCGAACAGAACCAACCTAATTCTCTCCCATGACTTTCAGCAGAAGAGGGACCAGCCTTCGAACAAGCATTTTTGAGAAAGTTCTTATCAGGATGTTACAGACCCCAATGGGTTTGAAGTGAGCCGGTTCAGAGGCATTTGTTGTTTGGGTATATAAACAATTCTGGAACAGTTAATCTCTTGTCTTACTTGTTTTTGGCCAGCATCAAATTAAAAGCATCAAGAAGGTATTGTCCAAGGATATCAACGGACTCCCTGAAAAGCTCAATGATCCACCCATCAGGTCTAGGAGCTTTACCACCCTTCATGGAATCCATCGCATTGTTTAATTCCTGCATGGTAAGCGGTGCCAAGAGCCGGTTATTATCCTCCGCATTCAATACCCTTGGGTACCCTTACAGAGATTGGCAACGTGTGTTGCTTCCCCCAAATCCTTCCCTAATACTTCCCCATCAATTGAGCCATGTGACAGGGATCCTCCACATATGTTATATCCTTAATCAGATGCAGCGCCGTCTTCCTATGCCCCCTAGACTTGGCCACCACAAAGAAAAACCGCATTTTCCGAGCACCTTCCTTAAGCTAATGAATCCATGATCGTTGCTGCCCATATGTCTCCTCTTTCAAATCCAATTCTTGTAATTGCTTTAGGACATCGGCTTTCTCATCATGCAGATCGGCACCCAACTCCTGCTGTGACTAAATTTCCTTCAGTTGGGCCTGGAGACTACCCTTACAAGTTCGACATGAAAATTTATCAGCCACTGTTTGCGATCGAATAGCCCACTTCAGCTACAACTAACCATCCCTTCGAAAATTCTGGGGGTCCCCCCTATCACCCCAATAATCCCCCCAAATTTCTTCAACCAACGGGTGCAACCAGGGCTTAAGCAATCATGAGACTTTGAAACGAAATGGGGGAGGAGCCCCCTGACAAGGTTTGCCAAGGGAGCAAAGGATAGAATGATGGTTAGATGCTTGTTGTTCCTTACACATGCACATCGAAGTGGAGTAAGAGCTTAGTGCTCATCAAAACATGATCAATCCTAGAGAGAACTCGGTCCTATCCTTGTCTCCTATTACTCCACGTGAACTGACAGTTTGCAATATCCATGTTAATCAATTCATCTTCAGCAATATCACTTTTACTATTTAAAATTTGAATAAGTCCTCTATTAACATCATTTTCATTCCTAGTATTTTCTACATTATCTTTTGAGTTTTGATCATTTCATTCTAGTAATTTCAAATGTGAAATTAGCCATAACATCTCATTTTGAAAAGTCATGAATAGCTCTTTTTGAAGATTCAGCATTTGTTGTAATTCAACTAATTTCTTATCATTAATAAACAGATTTGAAATAGTTAAGGATGTAATTGGCTGAAGATTATTATCATTCATATTTCTGTCATTGATTTCCTCATTAGTAATGCTCTTTATGCTAGTGTTAGCATTTACATTTTCAAGAATGGAAGCTAATTATTGTTGTGTAACTACCCATGGCTTTGGGATCCAATCATCATCATCATCCTAGCTTTTGGAATCCAATAATGATTAAAAGTATTATACCAATTATAGGGGTTAGAATGATGTACCTTTGATGAACTATCATGTTGGGATTGAGCTTATTGAAGAAACCTTTCAAATTGAACATTTGTCTTTTGTATATCTTCCTTTTCTAAATGTAACTCTCCATGTCTTTAAAATGGTTCTTTCTATTCTATCAAAATGCAAAACCTTGCATATTTTAGGAGGGGTAATGACCTTGCAAGTCTGTCATATCAAAGGTATGCATCAAAAGGTTCCATGATTCTCTTGAAAATTCATTCATCCTAAATGTTGAGACCCAAGCTAAAAAGTTGAACCTAAGAACACTTCTAAATACTTTATCATTATCATCATCCTAGCCTTCTAAAATACTTGTGTGACTAAAATATCCATTTGGAATACTGTGTTTCAATGGATGAAGTATTCAAAATTGAAGAGGACTTGACATTGTTAGGTCAAGTAGAATTCTATTTTGTTCAGATACACAAGGACATTAAAAGGTCCAAAGATTATATGATTTTTTAAAGAATAGTAATGTGAGAGTTCAAGCTTTTAACCATATTTACTCACTTGATACTATGAAGCTTAATATGAACAATGGCCAACAAATGCAGCTTCATAATTGTTCTTCCTAGCATGCCAAATTTCCTCCACAGTTTTTGATAAGGAGCAACACTATTGATGATCAAGTGTGAATGCATGATTCTTTTCATGATAAATCTTTTTTTTTTTTTTGCCAAGTTCATTTTATCATCTATAAGGTTTTGTTCAGAAAGTCTCAATCGGCTTGACTTGCTTCAAAATTGTTGTTGAATTCCCTGGTTGTATCTGTAATCCATTTTTTTTCATACCCTATTTAAACAATCACCTAATGATAATTTACTGTACTCTTACCTCATTTCCATATGACGGTTTTCACTTCCAGGAGCCAAGCAGCCATTGCTTGGCATGGGCACTGGTTGAATAATCATCTAACGATAATTTCAATGCAAGAATCTTTATGATTTGACAAATACGACTGCAGAAAATTTTTTATTTTGCCAAGTGTGCCTTACAATGCTGAAACTCTCAACATCCACTACATCCTCTAGTTGATCACTGCTACAAACAAACTCTCTAGCTGACAGGCTCCTCTGTTTTACATTCTAGAAAAAATTCCTAGAAATAATCACAAATTCAATTGTTCAAAGGAATAATATAAAGGTTATTTCAAATCAATTTATTATTATTATCATTAGAAGATTACCTTCATCTATCAAAAAGCCTATAAAAGAAAAAAAATCAATTGTTGCAAGCCTAGTATAGTATTAGTTCCATGGAAGCATAGTTCTCTCAACTGATTACAATACAAACTGCTCTCTTTTAAGGCTCATTGGAATTTTTGTGTTCAATGTAAGTTACAGCCTTTGAACAATGAGGCATTAGCTTAGTGGTATCATTGTTGATTTGGGGTGGTATGACTGTTGATTTGAAGGCTCCACGTGTGGGTTCGATTTTAGTGTGTAATGCTAGGTTATAAAGTTCTAATTTGACTGTCTTGGGGGTAATATTGCTAAAAATTGATTTTCCCCTCTATGACTTACTCCTTAATGACATTTATGGTGCTTGTGGTGGAACATGTCAAGACGTGTGGGCTAATTCATGAAACCTTGGGAAAATAAGATTTCATTTTGTTTACATTGCTGATATTAAGAAATAGAAATGTTATTATTATATTAATCAAATGCTACTATTGAAATTACTGTCCATGACATTTAGCTTGTTAGCAAGACTTGTGATTTGCATCCTGTAGGTCCTAGGTTTAAGCCTAATTTGTTGTATTGAGATTGTTTGGAAGTGATCTATGAATGTTCAGCCAATCTTAAAGACATTCTAATTTGGTGGAGCAACACTAGGAAGAACGAAGCTAACAAAAATAATTATGAAAACACACAATGCATATGCCAATGAATTTGGGTTAATAAATCCCCTATATCAATGGAAGTTGAGAGTATGAAATGATATGGAGAAGTTTTAAGAAGAAGAGCTTGAGTAAGAATGCCAAGAAAAAGAAGAGTGAAGAAACGAAGTCAAAGTTATTGAAGTAAACAAAACCATTCATCATACATTAAGAATAGTCCATGAAGATAATGGATATTCATTCATGAATCATTGACAAGTGATATCATCGTCATTATGGTGCCTTTATCCCATCTATGATTAGCTGGTCATTAGGTTGGCCAAGGATTTGATGATTATTTACTATGGCCTGCTGTCTACCTAATGCCAAGTTGACAAGTGATATGAATTATTTAATTGAGAAAACCACTAGATAAAGAACATGAGTACATCAATCTACGGGTGATTATAATAGTACACCATGGACCAACTCAAGGAAATGTTGGAGTCGAGTCCTTTTAACTAGAGAAGTTACAGATGTGATTGTTGCTGTAGTGCCCCACATTTGTACATGTGACCTTAGTATCCTATGCATTTTTTTAAACTAATAATAATAATAATGAGAATAATATGCCTTGTGAACCTGTAGTTGCTTTGGTTTGATTCAAATATAAATTTTTAATTGTACCTTAGTAGATATGACATTTGTGCTTGTTTTATGTAAAATGTATAAAATGTTTATGACTTTTGAAGATGTGCAAAATGAGATAAAATGAATTTTAACATTACCAAGGTATTTCATATTGATCATATTGATGGCTAAGGAACAAAGGACATATTTAATAAAGTTCATGAGATTCTCTTAATTGTCATTCTCACTTCCATGTGACTCTCATAAGTGTTGTCATTTTCACTCCCATGTGATCCTCTTGAGTGATGTCTTTCTCACACAACCACTCACATGTGACTTTCTTGAGTGAGAGCTTGATTGTCAAAGATGTCATGAATTAATATATATATATATATATATATATATATATATTAGGTGAGTGGATTTCATCAAGTAGATTTTTGTGTCCAAGCCATGGAGTGTTATTCCTCCTATAAATAGAAAGGTGGGTTTCCTTTCAAACACACTTTTTGCCCAAGGAAAGGAGACTATGCTAGTTTGAGTTGTGAAGTTAAGAAGACGAGAGGGAGACTGATTGTTTCTTCTTGTTCTCAGGCATATCTTGGCAAATTTTGAGTGTTCGTGTGGGCTATTGGGAGGGTTATTTTGCTGTTGCTGTCCAAGGCTTTTATGATTGATTTTTGGGGACTGTTTGGCTGATTTGAGGGACAGATTTTCTTTGATTTCATGGGGGAATTGGAGCAGCAACTTGGATGTGCAGTTGAATCTGAACTCTTGAGGCTTTGGCAACCACCCAAATTTGAGGTGTCTTCTCCCTCCGCAAATTGGTCAAGTTCAACTTTAAAGGTGTGTATTCCAAACCCTCCTGGGACCTGTTTTGGTGGGCCAAGCATTCAACCTCATAAAGAGATACATGAATTAAAAACCAAAATTTAACAATATGAAACAGATAAGTCTGGTGTAATACACCACAACCATAATTACAGGTCCTGTCCCATCAAATGTACTTGCAAGTGAACATGTTGAAGAGTCAATAATTGAATTGTCTATGGATCAATCTGCTCCAACAATTGTAAAAGTGCTGCCATGGACACTTCATTATTGAAGGCACTAACGATCTCACTAATGTTTCCATTGATGATGTGATCTCTAAGTTCCACTTTTCAATATAATTACTGCATAACTGAAGAACTTTAGAATATGATGTAATCTGTTTTACATATAAACAAAGATTGGCTATTTTTTTTAACTGGTTTTTCATCTTTTGTAAAATGATCCCTTGTGAGTGAAGGGGAGGTGTGGTGAATTTGAACCACAAACTACAAAATCATTATATAAAGTCACATGAAAACATCCTTGAGATTGAAGGGGAGTTTTAGGAAGTAATTTGTGAAACACTCAATCGCTTTCAAAGGCATTCGTATGTGATGTAACAAAACTATGTAGAATGAACCTAACAAAAATAATTATGAAAAGACCCCATGGAGGTGCAATTGATATCTGTTCATAAGGTTAATAAACCACCTATATTAATGGAACCTAAGAGTATGAAATAATATGGAGAAGTTCTAAGAAGAAGACTTGAGTAAAGACATCAAGAAAAAGAAGAGTGAAGAAATGGAGTTCAGGAGAGTGGATTATCTGAAATCATCTCTCACACATTGAAAACAGTACATGAGGATAATAGACGAATGGAGATTCGTCCATGAACAACTAATGTGGATATGAATTATCTAACTCATAAGACGAGTAGATGAAGAACATAAATAAGTACATCAATATGTGGGGGATTATAATGTTACACCGTGAATGTACAAAAGGATATTTTGGAGTTGAGTCCTTTCAACTATAGAAGTCGAAGATGTGATGATTACTTCAAATAGACAATTTAAAGGAAAGATCATGATTCCCATATGGAGAATAAGGAAAAAAGCCTTTCAACCTGTGGATTTAAAGTGTTCTTAGGAGGAGAACTGCAAAAAGAAGTTATGAAATATAGACAAAACCAGGTAAAATTGTATAGGAACGCATTATTGATATACATTATGTTAGAACCAGATAAATCTATTGAAGCAACATTAGAAACCAGATCAATTCATGAATTTTGATGAAAATGAATTTTGTATTATATGTTGTATTATGAAATTGAAACTAAAATTTTATTACATTCATGGATCTATTGGATAGTGGATAGTGGAAATGTACATGCTATGAATTTTGAAAACATTATTAAGAAAATTACCAAGTATTCTTGGTAAAATTTTGAATAATTTGACCATATTTATAATAGTCATATTTCAGTTATATCAAATCTACTGAAATTTAAGGCATTGTAGAAAAATGTGGCGTTTCATCAATGTTATTTTAATTGCATTGGCAACATATTTATTCTTCACAAGGAATTTTGAGGTCTTTGCTTTTTTCAACATAGCAAATGATGAGATCCTATTTGTGCTTTGCTAATTGTGCATCATCGCAAATGGTGTAGAGTAGCAGCTATTAAGTAGTTTGCCTTTGAATTAAGACTCCCTTGATACCATTCAAGCAGAAATGTTTTTCCTTTATACATTTTTTTTTGAGAAAGTAGTCGGGATTAAATTACTTAGAAACACAAAATATGGTACAAGAGATTACAAGTGGTGGGCCATCAAGAATGGCCCCTCGATGAGAGGGGAGGATCCCCAAATTAATTAAAATAGCTCCAACGACAGAACCAAAACAAACATTGACCTTGGGGGGCGCCCCCTAGGAAACAGAGAGGGGGGCACCCCCCCACCAGAGACAACAGAGAGGGGGGGGGGGGCAACCGACCCGGTAGAGGGGGGCAAGCATCCCCCACCACCCGATGGATGCGCCAAAACAGCGGAGTCCCCGATGGATGCGCCAGAACAGCGGAGAAGATCCGGGGGGGGGGGGCAACCGACCCGGTAGAGGGGGGCAAGCGTCCCCCACCACCCGGGCCCGACAACCCCTTATGGGTTTGTCGGTAGGCGCAGTCGGGGTGCTCTAGTTCGTGGAGGATATCCAGAGTGTTCCGGTGGTCCTTCGTGTCCATGAAACTGGCCCCCTGTTGGATGCCCTGCATGGCTGACTCCTGTCGGCTCCTGTCTGCTTGCGAAGCTCCCGCATCCAAATGGAAGCACACCGAGGTTCGACGGATATGTCGTCTGAGCTCAGCCCATGAGCTCTCACAACTGATGCCAAGAATGAGGTATGGGCATCGCCCCCCTCTTAGCCACTGTCGGGTGTTGTGCTGGTGGGCACGGTCAAGCTGCCGCTGTCGCTGGTCCTCCTCCTCTTGAAGCTGCTCCTGCTTCACCTGCTCACGTCATCTTTGGGCCTTGTCTTCTTGGATCAATTCTTCTCACACTTGGGCCCTGATTTCGTCAATTAGGCGAGCCCTGGCAGCCTCAGCCATGAGGTCTTGTTGCCTCACCTGCTTCTGCTCATGCTCAGAGAACTGGGCCTCCAGGTCGGCCCGGGCTTGCGTGAGGGCTTCATTCCATTTGGCTTCCCATTCCTTCCTCTCCGCCTCTCGAGCCTCGTCCACTGCCCTCTGCGTGGCCTGT